>CM021102.1:55718278-55880045 GCA_007115665.2 Sequoiadendron giganteum
TCTCTCTCTCTCTCCCTTTCCCTCTATCTTTCCCGCTCTCTCTCTATCTCCCTTTCCCCCTCTTTGTCTCCCTTTCCCCCCCTCTCTCTCTCTCCCATTCTTCCCCTCTCCCTTCTCCCTCCTAATTATCTCTCTCTCTCTCCCTTTCCCTCTATCTTTCCCCACTTCTCTCTCTCTCTCTCTCTCCTTCTTCCCCTCTTCCCCTCTCCCTTCCCCCTCCTAATTCTCTCTCTCCCCATCCTCTCCCCCCTTCTCCCCCTCTTCCCCTCTCTCTTCCCCCTCCTAATTCTCTCTCCCCTTCTTCCCCTCTTCCACTCTCCCTTCCCTCCCTAATTCTCTCTCCCTCTCTCTCCCCTTAATCCCCTCTTCCCCTCTCCCTTCCCCCTCCCTAGTTAAACTCTCTCTCTCTCTCTCTCTCTCTCTCTCTCTCTCCTTCCCCTCTTCCCCTCTCCCTTCCCCCTCGTTCTCGTCTCTCTCTCTCTCTCCCTTTCCATTTCTCTCTCTATCTCTTGTCCACCCTCAACCTCCTAATTACTCTTGGGTCTATGTGTGCCACAAATTGGATATCCAATTTGTGGCACCAAAATCTTACCGCCACAATACATTTTTAAATGTTTTTCAAATATTGTCCGACCCCAAATCAAATATCCGATTTGTTAAACTTAGGCTTGGGCATTGCTATGGAGCAATGTACTGATACCCAACCCAAAAAAATTCAACTCGGGATTTTTGCATTTTTTGGCTAGTGCAAAACGCTAATTTTTTCATATTGCCACTTTTTGGCCCATCATGATCCTGCACATGCCCCCCTCTAGCCTCTCTCCTTTGTATTTCTTAATATTTTCACTCTTCCCCCATACCATAGTTGTAGAAATTTATAAAAAAACATAATTTATTCCAATTAATCCCCGTTAGGCATTGTTGTTGATTTTTCCCTCAAAATATTTATATTTTTCTTCCATGTTCCATGGGGACACATCCCCTAGGTATTTCCACGTGTGCCCTCGGAGGGGACATGGGGATGGGTAGGAAATATCCCTTGAGGCATCTCCTACAAATTTCATTTTAGGAAAAAAATATGGTATGCCTTAGGAATGTTAGAGGATGGCTAGGTATCCTTGGGATAGTTAGGGGATGTCTAGGATCATCTTGGGTGTGGCTAGCTTACCTTGTGGCTTAAATTTCAAAAAGTGCAATTTAAAAAGAACAAAAAAATGAGAAAGAAATGGATATGACTATTGTGTAATTTAGGTTGAGTTGAGAAAATATATTATTTAACTGTTGTGTAATTTCTAGATCTATGTTGATTCATTTTAATTTGAATAGCTACATTGTGTGTGTTATAATTCATTGTCATTTATTTTGTTGATATTTTTTTTTCTCCCTTTGTATTTTGAAGGAATTTAAATGGAAAATATGGACTAAATTTTGAATATGATATTGGTAATGAATCTCAAATATATGTAATACAAAGGTTATAATTTTTTCAAAATAATTTATCCCTCAACACACATAACAATACCAGAATAAACATTTATGAACAAGAAATGCATAGTGTCATTGAGTGAATAATAAATTTTGGATCACAATAACATTTAATACTTGAGTAATAACAACTCTAGCAATGTGTAGGTATGATAATTACCATTAACCATCTAAATGTGACAACACTTATTTATACTATTACAAAACTACACATGAAAATAAATTAATTAAACTAACTTGGCTTCAACTCTAGTTACAATTTATTGCATGATGTGCAAGCTTTATTAAAAATTATTTTATCCATATTTTTTTTAATATTACAACATGAAATCCAATTAAAATCATTGTTATTTGTCTTTCTGGACTCATGTCTCTTTCATGATGAGATAAATGATGTCAATGACCAACTCTAGTTGTAAATAGAGGATGCTAAAAGTAATGAAATACTAAAAATAGTGTAGTCTCTAGTAAAAAATTGCAAACTCAAAATGTTCTTTTTTCTTTGAAAATGGTGATGACCTATTTTTAGTGCAAGTTAAAAGTAGAACTCTCTAGGAATATAGCTTTAGACAATACTTGTTTTGTTTAGGCAAGGTCTAGCAAACTCTTTTAGGAATTCTAAAATTTTGACTATTCAGTGGACACCTTACCTTAATCTAGACATTATCTCGACCACTCCTTATTGAAATCTATAAATTTTAATATACTTTTTATTTGCATTGATCCTTATTTGAAAATCATAATTTTATATACATGATAAATCCTATATTTTCTAGACTTCACTTTGAGCAACTCCATTAATCTTAATTTAAAATATTATCTCATTGATTTACTTTGTGACCTCCTTTGATCACCTCCTCCTTAGCATGATTATTTTTTACTAGTTTGGAATAGCACAACCTTTTCATTGTGAGCATAATTTTATGTTCAATGTCCACAACATACTTCCTTTGCTAACTTATTTTGATTTTTTTTTGTTTTTCTTTATGTTGTCTTGGTGATAAATGGATAGCTAAATCCTTGGTGCAATTTTTCTATCTTAATCATAGCTTTGTAAGAAATACAAAACCATTTGAATGTGACCAAACTTTTGAAAAACTTCACTCTCTTTAATAAACTAACGTCACCTTTGCTAAGTGAGCTCATTCCAAGATAATTTGGCATCTAAAAAGTGCACTAAGCCTTTTTTTTGTGACTTTTAACTTTCACCTTCACTTTAAAATAATTACAAAATAGTATAAAGGTGTGCTTAGCCTCCTTGGTGTAACTTATAATTTTCACTATCACTTTTTAAAAAGGAGACAAAAGATTATTAAAATTGCATTCACCCTCCTTTTCTATTTTCTATTTTCCATGGTTGATGTGGATTAACTTTTGCTTTATCTAATTTATCTTGTAAAAATAACTTCTATTTTGAATGTTGAATGGACATTTTTGTTCATCATTGGCAGTCTTCTATATGGTACAATTCTCTTTTTCATCATCAATTTGAAATGTGACAAGATCTATATTTCTTAATCGATAACATATTAGTAATTTGACTACTATTTTTTTAAATGTTTTTTATTTGTCTATTGACTTGAACAAAACTGGTGTAAGAGTTAGTACAAAATGTTTGAATGCATTGTAAGAGTTGGTACAAAATTCGTTGACACCATATAAGATTTGACTATGGAGATTTAATCATCCAAGATCATGGGGATTCAATGAAAGAATTAAGAGATCCAAAGTGAGAATGATCTATTATATCAATGGATTCAAATATACAATATGATGCATGATTGAGAATACATGAAAAACCCTTATATATATATAGGCAAGGGCGAAACACATGACAAGATAATATTATGATAGGTGTCTTAATCTTGTGATTTGAGACATAAAAACTGGATGCCCTAAGAATTCCTTAAGTAAAATTTAAGTAACTAGATGTGAAAGGGACCCAAAAGCGAAACTAGTTATGGAATAACCTTGTTCACATTAACACCCCCCAAGTGCGACATAGGGAGGAGAATAAAGACACAGATGGGTCTTGGAAATGAGACTTGATGAGATAACCATGTACAAATGAATCTCTCATAGAGAAAAGTAGAAAACCCCATAGAAAAACTCCTCTTAAGAAGTCTAAAAATATAAGATGCTCCATAAAGTATGAGAAGGATAAAACCCCATGTGAGAAAAAGTCCTCGCCCTCTCCTATCACCACCATCTCCATAAGAGAGAAGAGAAAATACCATCTAGCCCCCAATCAATTAGTAATATCTTACACTGATGATGAATGCTAAAGATGATCCAAAATTGCTAAAAAACATTAGAAAGAAACAAAGTCAACTATGCATGCAATATGTCTTCCCATTCTTAAATAAACAAGGGAGGACATATAAGAATGTATTATGTCCTTGGAAGTTGCATAGGTATCACCATGTCAATGTTGTATGATGTCCTTGGAAGTTATGTAGGTCTCGCCATGTCAATATCAAAAGTGTTATAATCAAACTAGAAATCCAAGGCTTAATTGAAGAAAGTGATAGTGTAGAAGCTAGTGTAAATGGATGTAGAACAAAATTAAAAGACAAATAACTTCTCTAAATGTTTCTCAAGGATTTCCAACCCAATCTAAACTATGACAAACAAATAGGCGAAGAAAGAATAAGAGAGCTTGAATGTGCTCTCATGACATCTAAAGAAGATGATGCAACTCCATAGGAATTAACATCAACAAGGAGATGAATGTCCTTATGGTGTCTTCCAAATTTTCAAGAATAAATTCACAAAGAAAACCTAAAATGTTTGTCAAGTACTCATCTCAAGTAGATATATCTAGAAGGAAATATATATGATCCTACTACACTAACCAATGGAAGCCCGTTCTAAATTAATACTGAACTTGAAAGTAGGATATGGAATATTAACACAAATCTAGAACCTCAAGCAATCAAAATATACCAAGATTTAAATGACAATATATAATAATCCCTACAAGGTGTTAGCTTAAATCCATATAGTTATTTTTTAGCGATCACTCAAATCCTAGCTCACTTCGATCATCAAATTATCGTTGTGGGAAAGTTGAGAGCATAAAAAGTGTAGTGCCCCTCCATTCTCACCATGTATGTGCAGGTAGTTTGGCTTTGGAACTTAGAGATGAAGGTAAAATAATAGGGATATTTTGAAGGTATGTGCTAATAATGTTGGACTTAAATTGCTACGATGATACTTTGATGACACTTTTTTTATTGATTATCGATTGAAACATTTACATAACAAAGATTTTTACAGTATCAATTACCAGTAAAAACCACTATCACTCCTTTTTTGCTATGACTTTTCACCCAATAGTCAACAACAACATGCTTACAAGGAAACTTACAGTCTAGAACAACGATATGGTTACATAATTATATTGATGAAATTTTTGTTACTGGAGTTTTATGCATATGTTATGATTGGCATATGGTTATTTTATCATGACTATTATGCGATTATCTCATGATTGTTCTTATCCTAGTTGTTATGTATCTAATTGTTATATGAGTTGATTTGACTACTTGGTGTCGTTCTTACAATTGTGTTTGGGTGAAGGGATAGTGTCACATCACTCTCTTGTAAGTACCCTATGACGTTGCAATTCCCTTTTACAATGTGTTTGATTATATGAATATATATATACACAACAATTTTGTGTGTCGTAAGTTGCAAGTACTAGGCATCAACTCCACCTGAATTGACAGGTCTAAGCATGCCTTGAAACCCAATGGATAAGTTGATCAGAGATAGCACTTGGTCCCCTACCTTAGCCATCATCCTCAAAGAAGATGAGTATCGGGTCTGTTACCCCGTCAGTTTTGCTAGTTTGTCTGTGGTCAATTGGTGTTGCTTGAGGTCTTGCTCTTTGACCTTGATTAAAGTTCAGGTAATTGATTGACATTTTATTTATTTAATTTAAAATTGTTTGATAAATGCTTTGATTATTTGTTGCATTAAAATAAAATTATTCAGTTAAAAAAGTATTTTTGATAAGTAAATATAAATGCACATATAATCATAATTTATAATAAAATAAATTATAAGGAAATGTTGAAATTAATAAATAATAAGAATGAAGAAAATAAATAAAATAATAATAATATAATAATAATATAATAAATAAATAAAGGTTATAAAGTTGGGTTATAAATTATTTAATTATAAAATGCGAATAATGGGGGTAAATGATTTTACCGTGAGTGAATTGGGCATTGATCGTAAAGTTTAAATAAAACATTTCAATAGGCTATTGATTTAATAAATTACATTAAACTAACTATAATTAGTTAGGATCCTTTTGAATTCCTGTGCAACCGTCACTCTTCCTATTCATACATTGTTGATCTGCTGGGAATTTGGGGGTTTTGGAAATTTGATTGGGGATTTAGAGAATTGGATCTGCAAGTGGAAGGTGGAGCTCGGCATCAAATTCCTTCCGTTAGATCCAGGTTGGTTTGATCTTTTATTTTTGTTTCTCAAAGTGTCGGAACAATGAGATTGTTCTCTTTCTCTCTGCTTCTAGAAAACAAATAATTGATTGTCTTATTCTGCCATTGTCGTGTACATTTCTCCCTTCTGCGTCGTTGCATATGCTTTTGATATGCGAGTTAAAACTTGTTATTACATACTGCGATTTCATGTAGATTTGAGTGGTCAATTCTTTCTTTGTAACTTTGTTAGATTGAAATGTGTTAAATATCTCACTTTCTTTGAGTGTAATTTTTATCCTCTTCAATTCTTTCATCAATCTTCTTACTTCTGAACCTTACCGCACCTGCTGCTTCTGCACAGCCGTTTTAGGGAGGAGCCTAAGTCGCAGCATTTTGTGTTGCTGGAAATACTCGACCTATATTCATCTCTGATCCATGGGTGTCACAGGTTTAACTGAAACCTTTGTAAAAGGGTTTAGGGTGTCCCCTTGATAGCCATCACGGGCATGAAGTTCAACCACGCACTCCTAATGATCAATTATATATGTAATGCAATAAGGATTACTACTGTGTGTGGTATGCGTAGCCCTCATCCACTAAACCTATGTGACTGTATGCGCCTAGAACACATGCAAAGCTTACAATATTAGGTTGCGTTCCTGAGTGCGTCATTAATTCAACGATTTTGAGAGCTTCCTTGCGAGATCTATTTTGTTCATATTCTGCATTCGCTATTTCCTTATTGACCCCTGCGTTATATTTGGTACAATTACCTGTCTAAGCGGCGGTATACTTTCAATATGTTGGGATGTGAAGTCCAACTGTCACATGACTCTTCATATTTTTCCAGCTTTGTATAAATATGTGGTTGATCATGTCATATAGATTGTAGTTGAATGTGATTGATTTAATACAGTGATTCTCTGTTTGAGAGTGGACGTAGACTATTGCCGAACCACTATAAATCGTGTTTCGTATCTCGTTCTTTAGTTTCTGTTTTCTATTTCATTTCTCTGCTTGTTTAATATTTACACAATATGCTTAATCAAGTCTGGTTGTTCCGCAGCCTTTCCAATTAGAGCTTGCCTTTATTGCATTTATTGAAAGTTTCCTAAGCCTTTTCATCAGATACGGTTTGGGCTTTTCTTTTCACAGACGATTCCTATGCTACAGTCGCTTCAACTTCTTGCCTTCTTTATTGATGAAAATCTCTTCCCTACTTCGCTTATGAATCGAACCCAAAATTGTATCTAATTTATTTGAGAAATCGGTTGAATGTTCATTGAATAAATTCTGCAATAGGTGTGCTTGTGCGCATTACCATAACCATAGTGTTCTATTATTTTTCCAATGCCTTTATAACTGTCTTGCTAGTCGAATAGGAAACCTTATCTTGTTTCTGAAGCGTTTCTAAATATATATGATTGAATTTATTCATAGTTTGAATTTATCTCAATATATGAAACTATTAGAAACCAATGTTATGCATTGCAAGAATTATTACGCTGCTGTTTGAGATTAAGTTTCTTGCAATTCATTTACCTTTGGAAGTGTGATTCTAGAATGGAATTCAATGAAGGCTTTGTCGTCATATCAACAGTTCTCTAATAATATTATAGATGATGGCAGTATTAGAATTGTGTTTTAAGAGTTCGGCCTAAATTATTAAAGATATGCATTGGTAAGCAAAAGAAGCATGGATTTAATCATGTAGTAGAAAAACGATTAATAATATTATACCCTAAAAACCCAATATGAATGCTCATTACCTAAAAATTTAGAAGAAAATATATAAATGGAACAACCCTGTTTTTCATTGGCTCCTATCGATGCTTGATGGATTGTTTTGGCACAAGAATTTTTACTCATTTAAGCATTGGCTTACAACTATCACTATCATAGTATTAAGGAGTCACTCATTTTGGTTGCACACACTTGTAGAGTAGTATACAAGTTGTGATCACATCTTTCCATAAGGTTAAGGCACTAAGCCAATAGCATTGTGAGGATCTGTATCTCTTCAACTTTTTAATTAGGAAAGTTTTCTTGCTAAGTTTACTTGGATGGGATAAGGGATGAAGTGTTTAGTAGAATAGATGTGTTATTTGAACACAGTTGTTATAGAACTTTATCTTGGCATCAGCTAACAGGAATACCCTTCCTCGGTCTTTAGTAATCATTAATCTCATTAACAAAGATTGGTTATGGCAACAAAGATATTGGTTAGTAAATTAGAAGTTGTGATTCAATACGAATTATTTACTATCTGAAAGTATTAATGATAAGGCTTCTAATTAGACGTCAAACTTTCAAACCATTTTATAAAGAGTTTGCAAACGTTCAAGTCCGAGGAAAGAAAATAGTTCATGGACCTAAGCTTTACTTATATCAAGTATAAATAATAGAATGCAATTCTTTCTAATATTAATGCTTCTTTCTTTCATTAGCCTTGTTGGGATATTTGTTTATAATTTGAGCTGAAAGGTTATATCTCATATAATGTTAATTCCTATAGAGGATTCAAGAAAATGTGTGTATTACAGCGTAGGAAGTTCTTGATTATTAATAGCAAAAGAAAAGAGATTTTATTGGTTAAGATTGATTATTCAATTCATTTAGAGTGATTACATGTATAAGATTCATGTGTATCATTTAAATAATAGTTAGTTCATGATTATTTATTTCATTAAGAACGGATTGTAAATAAGAAGAATTTTAATTGGAAAATTATTGTTCAAATAAGGATTTAGTTGTTAAAAGAATGGTATATTTAATTAAGTGAATTGAATTGTTTCATATTTAGGTAATTGAGAGTTAGGGGAAGTTAATATTGGGTAAGGGTAAAAGATTTGGAATAGATTATTAATTTAAATGTTTTTGATTAAATGTTGAATGATTGTGATTTCTCTCTATTAGTTAATTAGTAAGTGAATAATATAATTACTAGGTGAAATAATCAATTAGAATAATCATTATAGTATTATATTTGAAATACTAGGGTTTCATAGTAACTAGCTTAATGAAGAGGGTTGTCATAGTTATATTTGAATAGAGTTATTTGTGGTAAATAATCTATCTATCTATCGAATTAAGTGGTTAAGTTAATGAGTAATATGTAATGTGGAAATAATGTCTTATTTAAGGAGTATCTCATGGTTGTATTGTTTGATTGATTGCTTGAATTGAATATTATGTCTGATTATTGGGATTGGGTTGATTTTGGTAATTGTTTAAAAGTGGGTGTTAATGTGCAAAATTGTTAAGGTTGGCTACCAGAGGCTTAGGAGGGAGTATTTTTGTATGTATGGTTTTTATGATGGTTTCACTTTGGAAGTGGTTGGTAATGTTATGAGTTGTGTGCAAGAGGGTCAATGCCTTGCACTGTGTAGTTTAGCATTCCCTAGTTGTATTTCCTCTTTCTATTATGTGAGTGCCTCTGGAATTAAAGTGAAGTGAAGTGTGGTAAGTGATGTTGGTGTTGTTGACCGTTTTGTGTTGGAGTCCATGTATAATCCCTGTTTATGTTAGCCTATTGCTTTCTTGATTGTTTGTTTATATGATGTGGGACCTTGTGTTATCTCCTATCATGGGGGGTGGACCTCAGGGTTTCACATGGTCGAGAGGTTGGTGTTTTTTCCTCCATTGGGTATTTTTGTTGTATGCTCATGTGCATGGAGATTGTTCTTTGGTTGTGGACTCCAGATCTTGTTCTTGTTCGAGAAGGCAACCTTTCATGTATTTGTATTGGAATGTTTATCAGTTGTATCATTTACTGTAATATGATTTAATCTTCCCATAAGTACTAAGGGAAACATTGTTGTAACTATTGTAACGATGTAACAGTTATGGATGAATTCTTCTTGTAATGAATATTGTATGGTAATGCACCTTGCATATGTTAGTTATTGAGAAATGATCTTAATGTTGTTTATTAGCATGGCATGATATGGAAGTAAATAATGTAGAATCATTTAATGTGGCATTTTAAAATGAACTTTGTGTATTAGATGAGTTATGTTATCTTAGTAGTTGATGATTTGATTCTAGTTATCTTGATTATTAGCTTTGTGAGTGGCACAATCATGGAACCTTAGAGGACCTAGGTTTATATTATATGTTAAATTATGTTATGCATTCTATTGTTATTTCCTTTTAAAAAAATGGTTCCATTATTGTGGTATAGTTAGTGTTGTCCTTTGCGGTTCCTTGGTGGGGCGTTACAAAAAGAGTAGATTTAGGTAGAGGAATTGCATGATTGATAGTGGATTTTTTCCCTCCTATTTATATTATGTGCAAATCATAGAATTGATCGAGACAAATTAGCTAATAGTGAATGCAAATTCCAATAAATACAAACTAGTTGAATGCAAGCAGAATTGTATCAATTCCAAAATGGTAGCTAATTCACTAAATTTTGATTCATTTTTGCAAGGAAAAATATATACTAAAAATGAGGAAAATATCCTATAGATAAGCTAACTAGGATCTTATACAATTAAGAGCAAGGATCAAGCAATGAATTGATTAGGATCTTTAGTAATAAAATAAACTATTGGTAATAAACCATCTAATATTATAATAATTTCTTAGTTCAAGTATAATTACCAATAATTGGAACAACTACATCAACTTGTAAATTTACTTAAATTCAAAGGAACTCAGTCAGAAGATTAGATATCAAACATAAGGAAAATATTTAGAGCATTACTGATACCTGTCAATATGACAAAGCTGATAGAAAATAATAGTCTATGTGAAATAGCATGCATTTGACTTAAATATTTTGATATGAGAAATATTGTATTCTCTAAAATGGTACGACTGGTCAATAGGATAGAACATAACTTCTTGGAAAGTGATCTTTTAAAAATTGAGATGAGCTTGTAAGCTACGATAGAATTTCAAGATTGAAAATGGTGTTTCAAGAACCATATTAGGAATGATAAGATAACACCAATATATTTAGTCAAATATTTAACATCACAAATTATAGCTAGCAATAAAAGAACATGTATTCCCCCATAAAGGGAGTTGTACAATCTGGTAATACTAACAACAAATTGAATATTTCCTTTATAAACTTGGATGAACAACCAAAAAAATGTAAGAATTGTTTTAATTAAACTTCAAAATAATCTAAAAATGTTGAATATAAAAATTACCATAAAAATATTGAAGACTAGAATTGTAGCACTCAATCCACTCATAAGTATGCCTAGAAATGGATAGTATGCCTTGTAGGGGAAAGAAGACATAAAATTTGAACTCAAATCTAGTCAGGCACATTAGGGTATTAAGGTTACTTTCCAATGAAAATAATACTTCCAACCTCAAACCATGTATGGACTATCATTCATCAAATACATATATTGCAAAGTATGATTGTCCTAAAATCTTAATACAAATAGTAGTATAGTCCAAATAAGGCTAGAAAATTAAATAGATATAATAGAAACTTCCAATTCCAATCATTAGGTAAGTATTATTCAATAGTATAGCCATACTTGGCCCTTTAAACAATGAGATACAACAATCACCTACAATTGTATGGCCAAACAAGAAGAAAAAGTTACAGTGTACAGTAATAAACTTTTACAAATTGGTATATACAATGTTATTGCATCTTCATAACCCAAACTAAAAATTCAAATGGAAAAAAGTAGAGAATACTAAAATAACATTGAAAACCTCTCACCAAAAATATAAACACTAAAACTAAAACTTTATTGAAGCACATTGTCAATCCCTTATTGGAATTGCACTAAAAACAAAGAGGGTTTTTATACTTGAAGCTTTACAAATCTAGATGGTTTTTTTCCTTAAGAAGGGAATAAGAATGCATATTAAGTCTCAAATCAGATAATTAATAGTGCAAGCATAAATCAATAACACATCAGAGACACATGAACACCAAGATTTTATACATGGAAACCTTGTTAGGGGAAAAACCACGGTGGATGTTAGTCCACAAGATTATACCCTGTTAAAAGTATAATGAAGAATGAAAAAGGAATGCACTTGCATTCAGGCACACTGCCTAGGGCTTATTGCTCAGAGGAAGGCTCACTGCCTTACATACAATAATCAGATTAAATCCATCTGATGAAGTTGAACTAAGAAATTAGCTTTTACAAAAGTCTGATTACAATTACGGTTAGGCACACAAAAACTTCTACACACTCTTCCACACTTTGCTCAATCTCTTTCACACTCTGCTCTGCTCTGCTCTTAAATGATTTGACCTTTATTTGAACAAGTACATTTCTTGCACATACATCAAGCATTGCCTCTAAATGAGGAAAACAATCACTTATATATATCCGCTACACGGATTTACATCCACTATTCAGTCGGCCACAAATAAAGAATAAATTACAACTGTCGGCCTCAAAACATGAATAAATTTTAATGCGCACCAACACAAGTCAGTCACAACATAGTGAGGACCTAAACAAACACCTTAGAACATGCCAAACAATAAAAGATTAATCTTTATGGATCTGCAACATGCTACCACCATCATGTTGGCCAAGAACATGAAAACTCAAGCACACATCGGAAAAATCTCTGATCACGAACACTCCAATCAATACGAACGTACAACAAGGATAGAGTATGATCTAGACTCATCCATGAATGTCACAGATACATGCACAACAACTCAAATCACTAGAATTTCATCCTCTTCATCCAAGAACACCTGCTACAGTAATTGAATCACTATAGGAGCACAAATCTTCATAAGTTCCACAAATCTTGATGCAAACCTCTAAAGCTTTTAGACAACATACTAGAAAGCTTCAACAACAAACCCTTTGAATCGCACCTTCAGATTAGAAACTTACAACTCTTTCCACCATTTTGACCTTCTAAGCTTCACTGGTTGCCTGCAATATTTTTTTTACAATTTTCTCAATATCCTCGACATATACAACCTTCAAAATCACCAATGCTAATAGTGTTGACATCAATGAAAACCACATATCAGCAATGCAACCACAACATCCAAAAAATTCTTCCATCAAACCAAGTATTATTTTATGCTTATTTTTCTCAGTTTTCATTCCCTAAAATCAACAACACTCTTGAGGAACCAAACTTAACCGCCCTTCTTCAACTAAGGAAGGTAGCTCAGATGATGAGATTGCATGATGACCGAGTGCCTTATTAAGGAAAGAAACATTAAACACATTTTTAACCTTAATCTCTTTTGGAAGATCTAATTCATAAGCAACTTTCCTTATCTTTTGTTTGATTTTGTATGGGCCTTAAAATTGGGGCTTAAGCTTCTCTTCCACTCTTTTTAAGAGACGATTGCTTATATGGATGCAATCTCAAGTAGACCATATCACCAACATTAAAATTTCATTTAATATGATGTTGAACTGCACAAAACTTTTTCTAATTTTGATCATGCTAGAGGTTGTCCTTTAGAGTTTACAATAAGTCCTAACTTTTTGAATCTAATCTTTAGCCCATGGAGTCTTGTTGTTAGAAATTGCAAGGTCAATGAAATTTGAATCATCATAACCATATGAAGCCATAAATGGTGTCATTTAAATAGACAAATAACCATTTGATCAATGTCTTTTGATAACTATAAATATACTTTCTCAAATATCCTTCCTCACATTTTTTTATTATAAAAGGCCAAAGGCCTAAACTATTTATATTAATTTAGTAACTGAAATACATTCTTATGAGTTTCAATACATATAGATAAGGGGAATATTATCATCCCTTAGCAAAAAATTTTCTTAAAATCCAAAGCACGATATAAATGCAACCAAGGCCCTTCAAAGGAAAATAAAAAGATCCACTTACAAACTACTTCCCCTAACCTTGCAACTAGATACATCTTCTCGAAACTCTAGTACCCAAGTGAGCACCCAAACATTCCTCACATTTGTTTTTGATTAGGGGTAAAAAAGGGGTTTTGATGGGGCCCAAAACCCAGTACAAAACAATTTTGAAGGGAATCGTCAACCTATCTAAGAAAAACAAGCTACAAATAAAATAAACCATAAACCAACAACAACCCCACAACAGCCTCTAAAAATTGTTAACAATCTTAGTTTGCCCATTTATTTGGGGGTGGTAGCTAGTACTAGGTGTAATTTTAGTTCCTATCAAATGAAATCACTTAAGTAAACTTAGGAATTGACTATTGTGATCACTCTCAACACTTTTAGATAACCCATGGAGCCTAAATAATTTTTTGAAAAATAAATCAACAACCTAGTCTTTTCAAATCTGAAGGTATTGCAAATAATTAAACATACTTTATGATTTTTTAGCTACAACATAAATTCAATCCATGCCTTGAACTTTTAGAAGTCCAATGATGAAATCCATTGAAATACTTTTCCATTTTTTATTGGGAATGGGTATGGGTTGCAACAAAGCAACTGAAAATGATTGCTCAATTTTGTTATGTAGAAAAATTAAACATTCTTTGATCTACTTAAGGGCACCATCCTCAAGCCCTTTCCTTGTGAACCTCTCCTGAATTTGTTTATGTTTTTATATTTCCCTGATGACTAGCCAGAGGAATATTTTGAACAACCCTTAAAATCTATTCTTTTATATTATATTTGAGTACCAAAAAGACTCTATTCTTGTAAATAATGAGTTTATTAACCACTACTTACCTATCATCTTACAATTTTCCTTCAAGTATGTTAGTGGTGAAGGTGTTCTTAATTTAATATTCTATCTAAATTTAAACCTTCCAATTTGGTGAAATCTTTATCGTATAATATAAAGTGGATTTTCTACACAATGTGTCAACCACTATGTTTTTTCCCCTTTAACATAATAACAAAACTATAGGCTTGAAGTTTACTTACACATTTATGTTGCCTTCTATTGAGATATTTTTGAATTAGGAAGTACTTCAACCTATTATGATTAGTTTTTACCACAAACTTAGCACCAACAAGATATTACCTAAATTTGGCCAAATCATGCATGATGGCAAACATTTCCTCATCATAAATTGAGAAACTTCTTTCAATTCATCTAAGTTTGACTCTTAAAAGAAATGGGATCCTTATTTAGCATCAATCCAATCCTTGGGATCATCACACTCAAGAACAAAAGGAAGAGAGAAGTCTGGAATGGCTAACATAGGACAAGAACCCATCACATCCTTGAGTTTGTTAAAATTTTGCTATGTTGAAATTGACTATGTGAAAGCCCCTTTTATTGTCAAATAATTCAATGGAGTTGATGATTAAGAAAATCTCTTCACAAATATTTAGTAAGGGATGCAAATATTGAATAATCGTCTCAATTTTTTTGGAGTAGGCCAATCCAAGATGGCCTAAATCTTCTCTTGATCAACATTGACACCATGAGAGTTGATTAAATGCCCTAAGTATAAAAAATTTAGTCACACCAAATTCACACTTAGATTTTTTGGAAAAATTATATTGAGATTCCAAAATACCTAAAACTTCATCCAAATGCCTCAAGTGGTTTTCCCATGTTTTGTGGTAGACAAGGATATCATCAAAGAAGACTAAAATATTTGTTGTTAATTGTTTATGAATACTTGATTCATACATGACTAAAATATAGCTAAATCATTAATCAAACCAAATGGCATGACTATTAATTTGTGTTCATAAGCTTTGAATGCACCATCATAGCTATAAATCTAAGGTGAAACAATCTTCTTTTTTGAGTTATTTGGGTGGTAACTATTTTCATAAACACCCTGGGTTTTTTGAAGAGTTGATCTATATAGTCCTAGAAGTATATCTTGAGTTGATACACAAATAGGATCTCCTATAGTCGAAGAGATAAGATTGAGATGAGAAAACATATGTAAATGAGCTTCTACTTGAGCTTCCATAGATAAAGATATGGCAGCAGACAATGACGAGGAAAAGGTTATAGAGAAAGAGGTAATACATAATATTTTTCATTTTTATGATGAAGATGAAAGTGAATTTTGTGTAGATGAAAATATTTCAGAAGTGGAAGAAGATGTAACGGCAAGAAAAAAGGAGGTAACATTTAAATTTCCTAAATTCTATGATAAAGATTTTAATGTCAATGAAAATATGAGAAAATAGAAGAGTGTGAAGAGGTGAAATTAGAAGAAAAGATGGATGAAAATATAGTGGTGGAGGTGAAAGAGTGTGAACCGGTTTAATTAACTGGTCTCCTGACGGACTGTGCAGGTGGTGGGTCGCCTGTGCCATGTGGTGTGTGGCAGGAGCCACACACCCCTGCCTTTGCAAAAGTTTTTAAAAAATGTTTTTTGATTTTTAATTTAAATTTTTTGAAAATAATTTTATTTTACTATAAAAATAGTCGAATAATTTATTTTTTTCAGAAAATCATACCAATAGTAATAATGGCGACCTAGGGGGCCATACAGCTCCTTGGGTAATTTTTTTGCCTCAACAGACAACTTCCCTAAATTTGACGATTTGACAGTTGATCTTAGGGTTTTTGGCCCTTCTAGACATGATGGAAGGGTCAGATTTGACCCAAAATGCTTCAAAATTGTAGCTACCTTCTGGATGTGGTAATCACTCTTCAACTTCAAACCCTCATAGATCTGGCCTCACTTGTCCGATTTAGACAAAACAAAAGGAAAAGTTGACTTTCTCGAACACCTTGAAGTCAATGGTGAGCTTAGATTTGCACCAACAAGCTCTAATTTAAACTTGCAATACAAATTCACAAAGAGGAACCCTCCCAAAATTTGGTATTTCTATCAAGTTTTTCTAATTCTCTAAAGCATCATACGATGCGAGAGAAGAGCATACTCAATATTTCGAGATTTACCAAGATATATTTAAAAATGACTATTCAATGACACCCAACCCACTCTAATACCATGCTAGAGTTGTCTATGTAGATACCCAAGATCTAGAGGCCAAATCGAAATCACAAAAGAGATCAATATACAATGCTCAATATTGCAATGGAATTGATTGTCCAAGAATTCAATATTATTTACATATGAGATCACCTAGTTATGTAGCAAAGGTGAGACATAAGATGCCATAATATTATGACAAGTGTCTTAATCTTGTGACATGAGACAACTAACTTGACAAAAAAGTCAAACAGATAAGATCTAGACATGACAACTAGGTCTTCTAGAAAGAATCTTAGGACCTAAGTAAACTTAACATGTGAATATGTCCCCTAAGTCCCTAGTAAGTGAAATAACTAGGTACAAGACATTTATTCACACCAACAACATTTTATTTTCATGAGCTTGCTAGTGATGATTTATATGATAGAAAATATTTGTATGATGTTGCAAAGGATAGTGTAGATGCATGTTGGTGGAAGTGGACAGACTTTGGTGGGTTGAATCCCACAAGATTTTAGGAGAATGTGAGATACACTTGGAGGAGGTTGTTGGATTGTGGTGGAGTTGATTCTACATCGAGGAAGAGGAGTAAAGAGTAGAGTTGTTAGAGGAGGAGATTGCTTGTTCCAATTAAGTGTTGGATGAGGAGAAAGAAGAAATTATCAAAGGTACCAATTTTAATAATGGAGTATGTTGCAATTTTCTTGCAACCTACAAGATTATTTCTACTACTCAACTCCATTTTGTGAGCCTATTCTCACAAACTTTCTACCTGACGTATCTAATGTAGGAGCATCCAGGGGTACCAACAATCAACATCAACCAAAAAGAAATTATTTTAATTTTATTGTTTCTTGAGGTTTGGCAATTATGTAGTTGGAGAATAAATTGCAATATTAGGCCTAAACAAAATATTAAATAGTTGGCTTTATTATATTGTTACAAAATTATGGCGATGGAGATAGTTTAGGAGGCAAATTTTAATTTATGAAATTCAAACAAAAAAGGCATTTTGGGCATGGATTTTTTTGGGAATTACAAGTGGGGAGAACTCATTAAAGTCCCTCAATTGTAGCATGAAATATTTAGATGCCCAAGTTGTGTAACTATTACTTTTTGTCAAGTTTGGACCTATTTTTCAAGAGTGGGGGATACAAGTTGAATTGATTTTTGCATTCTTGCGAGTGGTTTGATTTTATTTTATTTTTGAGGAGCATTTAATATTTTTTAATGCATTTTCTACGTTGTTCATGGGAGATGGAGGCCATAGTAAGTGGAGGTAGTGGATGCCTTAGTGGAGGTTACATGATAATATTAAATGATTATTCTTTTCCAGAATGGAGTGGAGAGGGTAGGCATGGCTTTTCTTGGAGGGGAGTTAGAAGATTTTTTTTGCAGGTTTGGAAGGTGTGTTGTAGTAGCAAATGGATTATGAATCCATGGTTGAAGAACAATAACTTTGATTGTTGAAGATTGTTGATTGGGGAGTCAATTTCTTAGTATAAGAGGATGATTTGAAGAATAAGCATATTTAGTTTGTTTTGATGTTGTTTGTTATCATATGACAGTTTTATATTTGTTTTTGTAGTGCTTTATTTAGCTTGTATGGTTGCACAAACTTGTGTAATCAAATTTATTTGGATTTATAATTTAATATTGTTGCAAATTAAATCGATGATTTAATCTGTTGTTGCAATTTGTTACGTCTTGTTGTTGTTGGTGGTGTAGAAAGAATTTGTTTGAGGATTGTGTGAAATTGCCTTACATCAGTGGTATCAAAGGGGGAATTCCTAAGTGTGCAAGTAGAAGCACCGATGTGGGGCATTTTGTACCAAGACCTATGAGTGGAGAATGAAGTTATAAGATTAGAATGTGTAGGAAGATCATCGAGTGTGAGGCAATCTATACGTGAGAGGTTAAAGATTGAGAGTTTGTGGAAAATGTTTGAAGAAAAGTCAAAGAATAAAGGCAAACCAAAACTCATAGTTGTGTATGCAAGTGAACAAGAAGGACAAAACCTTGCAGAAGAATGCTTTGAGGAAAGCATAGAGAAAGAGATTGAGAAAGAAGAGAAAAGTGCAACAAAGGTTGAGAGACAAAAAGAAGGTGAAACAATTGAAAAGAAAAATGGTGTTGCAACAGTAGATGAGTTTCCTTTGGAGGACTTAAAAGAATTGAAAAATGAAATTGCAGCTAAGAGCGAAGGTGAAGAAGGTATGGTAGTAGAAAATGGCGAGGAAAAGATTATAGATAAAGAGGTAATGCAAAATATTTTTCATTTTTATGATGAAGATAAAATTCAATTATGTGTAGTTAAAAATATTTTAGAAGTGGAAGAAGATGTTGTAGATGCAGGAAAAAAGGAGGTAACATTTGAATTTCCTAAATTCTATGATAAATATTTTTATGTCAATGAAAAATATGAGAAAATAGAAGAGTGTGAAGAGGTGAAAGTAGAAGAAGAGATAGATGAAAATATAGTGGTGGAGGTGAAATATTGTGAAGAGAAAGTGAGGATAAAAGTATTTTATTTTCATGAGCTTGCTAGTGATGATTTATATGCAGGAAAAGATTTGTATGATGTTGCAGAGGATAGTGTAGATGCATGTTGGTGGAGGTGGACAAAATTTGGTGTGTTGAATCCCATAAGATTTAAGGAGAATGTGAGATACGCTTGGAGGAGGTGGTTGGGTTATGGTGGTGTTGATTCTACATCGAGGAAGAGGAGTAAAAAGCAGAGTTGTCACATGAGGAGGTTGCTTGTTCCAATTAGGTGTTGGAAGAGGAGAAAGAAGAAATTATCAGACGTACCAATTTCAGTATTGGAGTATGATGCAAGTTGCTTGCAACTTGAAAGATTATTTCTAATACTCAACTCTATTTTGTGATCCTATGCTCACAAAATTTCTACCTGGCATGTCTGATGTAGGAGCATTTGAGGATACCAAC
This sequence comes from Sequoiadendron giganteum, assembly GCA_007115665.2. Taxonomy (NCBI): domain Eukaryota; kingdom Viridiplantae; phylum Streptophyta; class Pinopsida; order Cupressales; family Cupressaceae; genus Sequoiadendron; species Sequoiadendron giganteum. The sequence continues at coordinate 55,738,010 of CM021102.1, forward strand.
AATCAACATCAACCAAAAAGAAAGTATTTTAATTTTATTGTTTCTCAAGGTTTGGTAATTATGTAGTTGGAGAATAAATTGCTATATTAGGCCTAAATAAAATATTAAATAATTGGCCTTATTATATTTTTACAAAATTATGGTGTTGGAGATAGTTTAGGAGGCAAATTTTGATTTGTCAAAATAAAAAAGGAAAAAAGGGCATTTTGGGCATGGATTTTTTTGGGAATTACAAGTGGGAAGAACTCATTAAATCCCCTCAAGTATAACATCAGATATTTGGATGCCCAAGCTGTGTAATTGTTGTTTTTTGCCAAGTTTGGACCTATTTGTGAGGAGTGGGGAATCCAAGTTGACTTGATTTTTGCATTCTTGGGAGTGGTTTGATTTTTTTAATTTTTTTGGAGCATTTAATATTTTTCAACGCACACCTTGGTCTATGTCATACCATGGTGTTTATTGTCCTTTTTGTCATATTTTTACCACCCAATGATGATTGAATGCAAAGCCTACTATTTATCCAACAAAATATTGATATCCCTTCTTTTCAACTAACTCCATGCTAACATTTTTCTCTCGCTTACATTTCTTTCATCAATCGTTCCATTCATCCACTATCAAATTTGCTTATCATAATAATTTTTCAATTTTTTCTAAAATCTGCAAAAGCTTTTGAGGGGGCATAAGTCCATCCCGTTTACACTAGGGTATATTTTTGAACTAAATTTCTTTGACACAACTCGATAAACTGCATTATGTCAAAGAGGGGCAAAATATAGACACAAAAAAATGTCCTAAGCCTGCAAGTTCCACTTTTCCTTGTCAATACCACTTCTTCTTGACATAATTAAATAATTTAAATTATTTCATTATTGTCTAAGGGTCATATCCATCTATTAATTAAATAATTTTAATTGTTCAATTAATTCATTTCTTCATTCCTCTTTGATTAATTAAATAAATTTTATTTATTTAATTATTCATTTTCCATCTTTCCACTATAATTAAATAATTATTTCAATTATGTAATTATTCATTAGCCTCTTTGTCTAGAATTAAACAAATATTATTTATTTAATTCCTCTTTTTCCTTCCATAAATAAATAATTATTTTAATTATTTATTTATCTTTTTCTTCTACTTTCTAATTAAAATAATTTTTTCTGATTATTTAATTAGAAAGTCAATTTGCTTTTTCCTCTTTGATTAAATAATTACTTTAATTATTTAAAAGTCACTTTCCTTCTTAAATCAAATGGTTTTCTATAATTATTTGATTTTCCATGCTTTTTCCTTCCACAAATAAATAATTGTTTTAATTATTTTAATTGCCTTTTTCTTCTACTTTCTAATAAAATAAATAATTATTTTAATTATTTATTTGTCTTTTTCTTCTACTTTCTAATTAAAATAATTGTTTTTGATTATTTAATTAGAAAGTCAATTTTCCCTTTTCTTCTTTGATTAAATAATTACTTTATTTATTTAAAAATCACTTTCCCCTTAAATCAAATAATTTTTTTTTATAATTATTTGATTTTCCAACCACATATTTTTCTGTGTCATCCTTATCTCTTCTTGTCTCATTTAATTTCAACCTTTAATTGAATTATTTTATATTTCAATCTCAGCCATCCATCCTTATCTTTGCCCTAATTCTAACCTAATTTTACCCTAACCCTATTTCATTGCTTCTCAAGCAATCTTGCCCATTGATTCTTAGGTCAAATCATCATTCAATCTCATCCCTTCATCCCAATTTGGCTTTCTATAAAAGACATTCATCATTGTCATTTTGACATCTACATCTTATGCTACTTAGTTTATGTTGCAAGTACATTCTAGCTATCATTATCTTCAATATTTTGCTTGTCATTGTTATTAGGCCTATTTGCATACTTAAAATCTAAGGGCAATCAACCATATTCAACAAAATAGAGAAGAGCAATGGAGGTCATTCAACCATGGTATGAATATTTGGGTAACATTGTTTTGTTATTTTGTGCTTTTATGTTGGATTGTGCTTCATTGTTGGTTTAGGTCTTTAGGGTTTGATTTCTATGTGATTATGCCTTCAACCTTGAAATTTTTCTAATCCACATCTTGTATTGTGAAAAGTTTTTCTATGGTGTTGACCAAGGGAGGGGGGTCAACCTATGATTCTTTCTCATATAGTTTCCTTGCAAACCATTGATTAGTCATAATATCATTTTTTAGTTTCTTTCTATCTTTGTTGAAGCTCCTTCAAAAATAACTTTAGGTTATTCTTTCCTAGGTATATTAGTTCTTCACACCTTGTGTTCATGAAATTAACTATTTTCTTTCCTTAAATATGCTTGTACAACTTAAAATTTATCTTTTTCTTGTTTGGTTCTTTCAAATTTCTCACAATTTTGCATTTCTTATCAAACCAAGCATTAATCAAAAAACAATTTGCTTCAGAATTCTTATTTTTTGCTCTCTTGCACTTCTCAAGCATGCCTTGAATTAAATTTGTTAGTTGATGATTATTCATACTTTGAAAATGGATTTTCTCCTTAATTAGCCTCTCTAGAGTTACCTTAAAGATAATACAATTTTCTTGAGTCAAAAGAATTCTACCCTTTATAGGTGGATGTCGAAGACATTGAACTTTCCTCCTATGTTGTCTCTTTTCTATCCAAGATAATGTTAAGTAAATTGGTCTATGGTCTAGCTTTAAATCCCAAATATGCTCTCTAATCATAACTTCCTATATACTTTCGATCAAGCTTTGTGATAAAATTGCATAATCAACGACACTTGAACCATTGTAGGTATTGCAAGTAAAATATGTAGACACTGAAAAAATGTCCTGAACCTGAACATTAATTCCCGTTTTTCCCTACATAATTAAATAATTTTAATTATTTAATTATTATCTAAGTTTATATTCTTCTAATAATTAAATAATTTTAATTATTTAATTAATTCATTTTATCTCTTATTTTTTCTTAGTTAATTAAATAAATTAATATTTATTTAATTATGTCACTAATAAATCATTTCACTCTATAATTAAATAAATTATCATTTATTTAATTATTCATTGCCATTTTTCTACTATAATGAAATAATTACTATTTAATTATTCATTAGATTTTTCTTCTATAATTAAATAAATCCTATTTATTTAATTATTTCCCACTTTTTCCTCCACTATCAAACAATTATTTTAATTATTTATTAATTTTCATTTTCCTCTACTTTTAATTAAATAGTTATTTTAATTAAAAATCAACTTTTCCCTCTTCTTCTATAATTAAATAGTTGCTTTAATTATTTAAATATTCACTTTCCCTCCTAAATTGAATAATTTTATAATTATTTAATTTACTCCAGCCACCTCTTTTTTTTGCCAAATCTTATCTTCTATCTCAATTAGTTTCCACCCTTGATAAGGTTTTATTTCTTTTTAATCTCCATCGTCCATCCTTAACTAAACCCTAATTTTTCCCTAATCCTATTTCCTTGCTTCTCAAATGGTAAGTGCACCAAGATGGTTCCCAAAAAGGGGACTTAAGTCGACAGTTTTTTCCTGAAATCGAGAAATACTGACCTTGGATGTGAAATTGAGGATACTTAGACTCAAAATTTTGAGATGGAACAAACAGAAGGATTCAAGTGCTCCAAGTCTACTTTCTAAACTACTAATTTATTTTGAAAATGATTGAGATTAAGGGGTTCAAATGAGGGACGTACACAAATTGGTGTTGTTTTTGTCAGAAAAACATAACATAGCAACTCTTGTACGACCCTCATATGGTGAAATTTTTTTTAGTATTTTTAAAATCGCAACGGTCAAAAGTTAGCTAACAGTATGTAGTTGATGCATGATTTTTCTAATAATTTTTTAATGAATATTTGATTTTTTACTAATTTGCGAAGTGGACATATCCTGAAAATAGAATTTTGGCCGTGCTACCTCTACAAATTTTGGAAACTAATTGATTTGTGTTTTTTTTAATTTTTTAATTTTGTAGAATGGAGTCTAGTTTCTAAAAATGTAATTTATTTGAAAATTGATGAACGGTTAATTTATAACGAAAAAAATACCAAACATTACTTTTTGGCAAAAAAAAGACATACAGATAAAATAAATTATGGATGAAAGACTTAACATTTTCATAACGTGAAAAAAATTACATCGTTGGATAGCTAAGAGATAACCCAACATTACCCATGTGCTCGATTTTTTTGATATTGAACCACGTGCAATCCTGACGGTGAGCACGAACTTGATTATGAGAAATATGGTGGATTTCTTAAAAACACGTCTTTGGTCGTTGGGAATGCCCTCCAAACCTTTGGGTTGGAATTCCAAGGCAATACCAAGCTTAAATTTTGGTAATTCTCAAAGCAAGATATAACGCGCTCTCGTTATAACGAGCTCGAGTTATTTCTCACTTTACATGGTTTTTGCTTCTGCGGCGAACATGTCTACTAACCCATAATGCAAGCGCATTATAACGTGCTCGCGTTATTTCTTACTTTATGTTAAATGCTAATATATTTATGTATGTTGATATATTTTTATGTACATGTATGTATGTATGCTTGTATGGATGTAAGATTATATGTACAAATGTATTATGCTTGTATGTATGCATTTATGTATGTCTTTAGACGAAGGGAGAATTTAGAGAGAGTCTAGAGAGATGGAGAGGGGGTCGAAGTGAGAGTTTAAGAGAGAGGGAGTGGGAGAGAAGGGGTTGGATTGAGGGGGACTTAGCTAGGTAGGGTGGGAGGGATAGAGGGAGGGAGAGAGAGAGAGGGGGGGGTGAGAGGGATAGAGGGAGAGAGAGAGAGAGAGGGGGGGGGGCGAAGAGAGAGAATTGATGGAGAGGGAGAGAGAGAGAGGGGGGTGGGAGAGAGAGAATTGAGGGAGAGGGAGAGAGAGAGACAAAGAGAAAGAGAGGGTTATGTAGGTAGGGTGCGAAAGGGAGAGACTTGAGAGTGTGAGAGGGAGAGACTTGAGAGTGTGAGGGGGGTGAGAGGGAGAGACTTGAGAGATAGGTAGTGAGAGGGAGTGTGAGAGAGAGGGAGTGAGAGAGGGTGGTAGGGATTGATTGAACGAGAGGTACGCAGAAAGAGGGAGATGGTAGATAGAGACAATTAGAGAGGGTGGGTGGGAGGGAGGGAGGGAGAGGGAGAGTGAGATGTATAGATAGAGAGAAAGTGATAGGGGTTGAGGGATTAGGATGGAGGACCTATAGGGTTGATGGTTTCTAGGGTAGTAGGGTTTAAGGTTTGAGGGTTGATGGAATAGGTTGATGGTAGAGGGTATTTGGTTGAGGGTATAGGGTAGAAGGTTTAAGGTTTAAGCGTTTAGGGTTGAAGGGTTTGGGGTTAAGGGTTTAGGTTGAGGGTAGAGGGTTTAGGGTATAGTTTTGAGGGTATATGGTTGAAGGATTAGGTTCAAGGTCCAATGTAAGGGGTAGAGGGTTTAGGGTTTAAGGATTGAGGGTTGAGGGTTGAGTGTTTAATGTATAGGGTAAAGGGTAGAGGGTTTAAGGGTTGAGGGTTGAAGATTGAGGGTTTAAGGTATAAGGTCGAGGGATTAGGGTTGAGGGTCCAATATATAGGGTAGAGGTTATAGGGGTTGAGAGATTAAGGGTTGAGGGATTAGGGTTTAGGGTAGAGAGTATTGGGTTGATGGTAGAGGTTAGAGGGTAGAGGGTAAAGGGTTTAACAGTTTAGGGTTTAAGGGGTTAGGGTTGAGGGTCGAGGGTTTAGGGTTGAGTGTTTAAGGGTTTAAGAGTTGACGGTTTAAGGGTCAAGAGGGTTGAGGGATTAGGGTAGAGAGTTTACTAAGTGGGTTTGAGGGTTGGGGGATTAGGGTTGAGGGTAGAGGGTATAGGATTGGCGGTAGAGGGTAGAGGGTTTATGGGTTAGGGTTTAAGGGTTTAGGGTTTAGGGATGGGGGATTAATAGGTTATAGAGTAGAGGTTATAGGAGTTGAGGGATTAGGGTTTAAGGGTTGAGGGTTGAGTGATTCAGAGGGTATAGGGGTTGAGGGATTAGAGTTTAAGGGTTGAGGGTTGAGGGATTAATAGGGTATAGGGGTTGAGGGATTAGGCTTTAATGGCTGAGGGTGGAGGGTTCAAGGATTAAGAGGGTATAGGGGTTGAGAGATTAGGGTTTAAGGGTTGAGGGTTGAGGGTTGAGGGATTAAGAAGGTATAGGGGTTGAGGTATTAGGGTTTAAGGATTGAGGGATTAGGGTTTAGGGGTTGAGGGTTGAGGGATTAAGAGGGTATAGTGGTTGAGAGATTAGGGTTTAAGGGTTGAGAGTTGAGGGTTCAAGGATTAAGAGGGTATAGGGATTGAGGGATTAGGGTTTAAGGGTTGAGGGTTGAGGGATTAGGGTTTGAGGGTTGAGGGATTAAGAGGGTATAGGGGTTGAGGGATTAGGGTTTAAGGGTTGAGGGTTGATGGATTAAGAGGGTATGGGGGTTGAGGGCTTAGGGTTTAAGGGTTAAGGGTTGAGGGTTGAGGGATTATGGTAGAGAGTTTACTTGGGTTTAGGGGTTTAAGGGTTTAAGGGTTGAGGGATTACAAATGAGGGATTAGGGTTGAGGGTAGAGGGTATAGGGTTTAAGGGTTGAGGGTTTAAAGTTGAGGGTTGAGGGTTTAAGGTTGAGTGTTAAAGGGTTTAGGAGTCAGAGGGATTGTATTTTAAGGATCCAGGATTCAGGTGCATTTAAGGGTTTAGATTGAGGGGTTATGGATTATGAGGGTAGGGTTCAGGATTAGGCTTAAGGGGTTGAGGGATTAAGAGGCATAGGGCTGAGGATTAGGGTCTAAGGGCTGAGGGTCAGGGCTGAGGGATTAAGAGGGTATAGGGCTTGGAGGATTAGGGTTGCATGGGTTGAGGGATTAAGAGGGTTTAGGGGTTGAGGTATTAGGGTTTAAGGGTTGAAGGTTGAGGGATTAAGAGGGTATAGGGATTGAGGGATTAGGGTTTAAGGGTTGAGGGATTAAGAGGGTATAGGGGTTGAAGGATTACAGTTTAAGGGTTGAGGGTTGAGGGATTAAGAGGGTATAGGGGTTGAGGGATTAGGGTTTAAGGGTTGAGGGTTGAGGATTGAGGGTTGCGGGATTAAGAGGATATAGTGGTTGAGGGATTAGGGTTATTGCTTTGCAGTTTTTTATCCGTCGGGACCTTGCCTAGGTTTAACCGATGACATAACGCGAGCGCGTTATAACGCGCTTGTGTTATGTCCAAAAACTTCTTTTTTTTAAGGGTGTCCATGGAATGGCTACCCATTTCCATGCACCCGCCCCAAAGCAACCTCATCCATTGATCTTTATCATTGAATCTTGGCCCTTCATTCAAATTTGGTTTTCTATAAAAGAGACCTATCATTTTCATTTCAACCCTAACCACAACTACCATCTTCAATATTTTGTTGTTATTATCACTAGGCTTATTCTTGCATACTACAAATCTGAGGGAAAACAAACTTATAAAGCAAAATGGAGAAGAAGGTGATTCAACCATGGCATATGAATTATGGTAATATTGCTTTGTTATTTTATGTTTCTATGTTCATTTGTGTTTCATTGTTGGACTAGGGTCTTTAGGGTTTGATTTTTATGTATTTGGTGGTTGGTACTATGATTCATGCCTTTTCTCATGATTTTACCCTATTCTACATTGGTGAACCTGACATGAACTAACCGAATTTGAAGAAATTTGTTAGAGATTTTGAGTTTTCGAGTTCAAAACACATTTGAAAGGTAGAACAATACATTTGTGAGACAATTTGACACATTCACAAAACAATGTGACACAATTGTAGCATGAAACAACACATTCACTATACAGAGCGACACATTCACATATTTGTGTGTCGTATTTGTGGCATAAAAAGCTACATCTATTTATTTTAGGGAAAGTCATTAAATCATTCTATTTTTTGGTTTTCTATCTGGTTTCTGGTTTTAATTCTCACACTTTGACAGATTACTTGCATCATTTCTATCTCGGTATTTTTGATTTTTTTCCAAATTTAGTTGATTTTGTAGCTTTTAGATTATGCATCGCATTTGTGAGATAGTGCAACACATTTGCATGATAGTGAGTTGCATCTGTTTAGATAGTCCATCGTAGTCACCAATTTTTTTACCACAATCACAATCTAGTTCACCGCATCTTTCTGAGACAATGTGCCACATCTGTGACATAGAATGAAATAACTGCCTCGTTTAGGTAAAAAGGGTTTAAATTTGGAATTTTTCATTTTTTTCCCTTTTCCATTTGGTAGGATAGAGGGTTTTGGTGGTACTGATATTTGGTTTGCAGCCTGTAGCACTCACTGGGAGAAGACATTACTATCTAGACTACTAATTTTTGTTCTTGTAGGGTCTTATTTATCTTTGATTTTTAAAGTAGGAACATTTGAAGTTAGATCTAAAAAGAACAAAAGTTTTTTCTCAATATCGCATTTTCAATTTGGACTTAAAAAGAACTAGTGTTTGCATTGTTTGGTGATCTTGTTTGTGTTTGGGGGTGTGTATTCTCTTCCATCGCATTTTATATGATCCTAGAAATCAAAATCACTCTTCAACACTCTCATTTTTGCATCACACATTTCATTTTCTAAGGTTAATGAACATTTCTTGTGTGATCAAATACATGCGTATGCTCTCTCCTCGCATTTTCATGTGGACTTGGAGATCAAAAGCATTATTTGTATCACTTTTAACATTTTTAGAAGGGCATGCCTTTGGAGAAGTAATCACCCCAAGGGGTACGAACCAAAGCGGTTTTTCTCTTGGGCCACTATAGAAAAAGATTAAGTGGTGATCCCACAATAGTGGTTTACACCTTTTGGCCAAACTTGACATTGAATTGATATTTTTTACTAAATCTTCACTTTCGAGCACCTATAGCTACTAAACCATGAGGAATTTGAAGATGATGCAAAATAGTGATTTGTGACATTTTGTCTGTAGATTCTAAATATATATATTTTTAAAAAATTTGGAATCAAATTGCATTTTATTTCCATCTCCTTCAAAAACTAGTTTTTAATAGTAAACACCATTTTTAAAAGAGTGATGTGTACTTGCTAACACAACTTTTTTCTATGAAGGATAATTTTATTTTTTTCGAATTTAGATTCATAACTACGATATCTAGTGCATGCAATTGGTTTCATAGTGTTTTATTGAATGTTTTTTCTTAATTAAGTTTTGAAGTCAAACTAGTTACATTTTATACATAGGTTTACTTGCTAACATAACTTTTTATTTATTTATCGAAATTCTTTTTTTTTTGGATCAAGGACATCAATATTTAGTGCATAGATATTTTTCAAATTTTTTTTATAATCTACTATTTTTCCGTATGTGTAGAATAGAGAGCTTTATTTTCGATGAAAAACCTATATTTAATTAAACTAAAAAAATAAAATAAAACCAAAATATATTAAAATTATATTTGATGGATAGCTCGTTCCGAGGATTACCATCATCTAGTTCGGCCTATGAAGATTCCATTTTCATCTTCAACTTAAGCTCAGAAAATATTTTTTTTGTAGAAAATTGCTAGAGGAGAGGGAGAAGGGAAAAAAAGTGGGGTTCGAGGGAACCCCCCTTCAAGTGAACCCCCTTAGACCCTTCGAGTGAAGGGGGGTTCGCTCAAACCCCCTTTTTTTGTAGTTTTCCTTTGTTTTCATGAAAAAAAGGCACCAAAAAGTGGATGACATCACAAAGGGGTTCGCTCAAAGGGGGGTTCGAGCGAACACCTAAAAACCTAATTTTTTTTTCTTTAGAGCATTTTTGCAATTTTTCTTCGAGAAGGGAATTGTAAACCAGTATTGTGGGATCACCCTAAGATGAAATATAAGATCTAACTAGTGAGTACCTTGTCAACAATAACAATTCAAAAGGGGAAGTTACCCAGATTTATGTGAGGTAGTTACTTATAGTACCCAAGTAGGATTGGTTAAAGCCTTAAGTGGCTTGCTAAGAACTAGCAAGGCGTTAAGTCCCTGAGCAGTGACTAGAAACCATTACTTTAGAGACCACCCTATTGATTGAGATTTGGTGTCATCTTAGTGCAAGGGATGTGTATCATGCGTTGAACTTACTCACCATATGGCTCCATTGAAATGAGATAGAAATCATCGACTTAGCATAAGCTATATGTAGCTTTCTGGGGAGAGGGTGATTGGGTCATCCTTCTAGTCTTGGAGGCCCTTACCTATCCTCTCTCACAAAGACAAGAGTGTATAAAATCATCTAGGTGTTCCTATATTTGAGTTGAAGGAGATTCCAAGTAGTGGGCATGAGATTGTCGTCATTGGCCTTGACCTTAGGATTAGGAAGTGCTTGAAGTGCTTTCGATTTGTGATTATACCCGTGGAAATTGGGTTAGATTTGATTTATGAACATACACTATTCGCGTAAAATATGGACAACCAACAACCAAATTTTATTTTTCAGATTGTTTGTTGTGTCTTCAATCACATTTCACAAGTACCCAAAATGAAAATTCACTTCAAAACATTCAACTTAGGGTCAAAATATTGTTCACTGCATCTGATAGACAATACATTGCAATTGAAAGATAGTGCACCACATCTGCTAAAATAGTGAACCGCATTTGTATTACAGTAAACCATATTTGACAGATAGTGAGCCACATTCGCCTAAGACAATAAACCACATCTGTGAGACAGTGAACCGTGTTGTTGTACAGAAAATACCATCAAAAGAAAAGAAAAGAGCATATTGAAAATCAAAGAAACCTTCACCTCATCAGGAGTTTCCAAGTATCTTTATCGAGGCTATGAACACTTGTTTGGCAGTAGAACTATGCTTGAGAGGAGTACAGTGATAACCTCATCGGGGCTATGGACGCCTGACTAGCAGCGAGGCTCTATCCAGGATGCTTTTGGAGTTAGAATCCTTACATAGCTTGATTAGACTGAGTTTGGTTCTTGCTGCTACTGAGGAAGGGGAATGGATACATGTGCACACACTTAGACCCCGGTACATGAAAGGTTTGCTTACTTGTGAACTTTGAAACTCTATCCATGGGTGACCTAATGTAAGGACTGAAACTAGAGATTCTAGGTTCTTGATTCTAGTTAGTCATTGAAATGCTCTGGAGCATTTCCCAGCATAGTCACCATTTGTTATGCAATTTTTACGCACATGTCCCGCTAAAATCAGGGACCCTCTCTTTTCGGTCTTTCGGGTGTTTTTTTGCAATCCTACCTCTTCGACTAGTCTTTGGTCTTGGGCGCTTATAATCCTTTGGTTATGAAGGTTTGGCTACTTTGAAACATACTCAAATGCCTGTCTTTCCTATGCAAGTGATCTCTTGAGGTAGTTCATTGAAAATCCTAGGTTAAAGGGTGAGTTTTGGGTTTTTCTTGACTCTCGGGTATTTCCCTCCTATGCAGAAATCTCTAATTTATGTCAATGTCTCGGATCCTCGAAGGATATTGCTCATATTGTTTCATTTCAGAGCTTTAGGCATTTTGCAAAATTCTATATCTGGCAGAATTCCCTGAACTTCTTCGAGTCCTCGAATTCCCTGACTTTCGTCATTCCCTCAGATTCTCGAAGTGGCTCTTAAGTGGTCATTTCACTTCATTTATGCCTATCGTACAAACTCTACAACTTGCATTTATGGGATTGTGAGAGATTTTATATTGGAAAATTGGTGTAATTTGTCTTACAGCAAATTTGAAGGAGTTTGGTCATAGGGAACTACGTGTGAGCTAGATTGTTGGAGCTGTGGATTGTTGGTTGGTGATGTTTTCTTGCTCTTGTTCGCACCTACGTGGGATTTGAAGTGTGCTACCAGTAATTGTCCTCCTGAGTTTGGCTTCATCCATGGTATGTACATGATGCCTTGCTTTTAATTGATGAGTATATGTGGTTCTATGGTGTCATGCATATTTTATCCTTGGGTTTCTATGTATTGGGAGGTCTGCAATTAAACTAGGGTTGTCCCCTCTTCATTTTGATTCCACCCTTGGGCATCAATGTCGTAATTCTCCATGGAATTGATGGTCCATAGTGACTATCCTTACTAGATTTGGTCTTGGAATTTGGTGATGTGCGTGATGGTGATTCAGTTTGATGGATCTAGGGTTTTGTGTGTTTGATCAATTGGTGGTCTGAGTGCAATTTCAAGTTGTTATTTCCTAGTCGCATCTGGTCATGGCTTGCCTCTGAGGGTTTTGGAAGAATGGATTGTGATTTGATTGAATGAACGAGTGTATCGATGCTCTCACTGGTTGTTCATGGCGGAACCCTAGGGTTGAGTATTTTGAATTCCTTGCTAAAGACCAATGGAACTGTGCTTGAATGAGTTATAATTCCAAATTATGGATGATCGATTTCAAATGATTAAAACCTCAACCAAAATCCCAAATTTGTGATCGTTCGATCAATTTGGGCAAGTTGTAAAGATGAATTTGAGGTTTCAAATATTTTAGGTACCTTGTAGAATTCCTTCACCCCCAAAAATCTTGGAAATTTCCATTGCCCTTGTCATTTCCTGAGAATGCCTGTTAATGCAAAAGTTAGGATAACCTTGCTAATTTCCGTCCCAAAGGGAAATCCCTGAAACATTTTGAAAACGAGAAAATTATGGAAATGGATGAGTTGATTTGCATAAGTTCATGATTGGATTGGTTAATTGAAGGATGGACATTGCCATTTCTTGAGCTATAATATTGATTGAATGCCTCTTGAGTGATAGTTGTGTTTTCCTTGTTGATTTCCACCTAGTCTTGAAATCCCCGAATTTCCTTATTGGCTTGATTTTCGCGAAGGGGTGAAAATCTCGAGTTTGTTTTACTGGTTCATGATTGTCAAATTTTAGTGGGATTGTGATCATTGTTTGGGCCTAATTGGATGATGAATGTGCTATTTATAATGGACTAACCTTTACTCTTGTGTTGTAATGGATATTGATGGTGACCTCTTTGCTGGGTGCAGGTTGAATCAAGCAAGGCTATTGCTGGCAAGGATAAGGGAAAAGAAATAGATCCTGAAGATGCTCTGTTGTCAGAGGCTAAAAGGATTAAGTTGGATGTGAAGAACAAGACTCTCAAGAGAAAAATTAGTTCTATTTGGTTTGGGGTGACTGACACCAATGTGGGAAAGTGGGAGTATGAGGAATTCAAGGCAAGGATGACAATAAATAATCCTTTTGTTTTGGTAAGGAGACTGATAGATTCTGGGCTGGCTCATGTGGTTGGTTTTCCTCCTTTAGTGCAATTTTATGAGCTTGTCTTGGAATGTGCTCGACACTATGATCAGGGTACACAGAGGTTAGTTGGTCCACAAGGTAGAGTGCTTGCAAACTTCTCTCCTATCTTGGTTGCCCAAACATTTGACATGCCAGATAGGTCTCATGTGGTGCAATTTGACATTGATATAGCTAAGAAATTTTATGGGCAGGATACAAATAAGGCTCTGGAGGTTATTAATACTTGGCTAGAGAAACCAAAGGCATATGTTTCTAAATTGCCAAAACAATTATTTAGGGCTAAGTTTAAGTCGGATTACTATGATGCAATCACTCTTCTTAGTAGAGTGATGGGTTTGAAGAGTGCAGGAAAGTTTAAGAAATGGATGTTTTATTTGATAGTGAGAATGGAAAAGGGTATAGACTACCATTGGGCAAGGATAATTAGTCAAATAATTCATGAACAGTTGTCCAATGTGTTGTAGACTAGGACCTTCACCATGACATCCTATTTGGTCTATGCCTTGGCAAGATTCCATCCATATAAGGGACTAGACACTCGAGGAGTCTTTGGCCAAGATGTAATTTATGAAGTTTACCCTCAGTTGCATCTGGGTAGTCTTGAATATAGAAGGGTGAATGATGCATTCACTATGTACATTACAAGATTTCTCCAGGGTGCAGAGCATGTTAGAATTTTTGATGCTGCCAAGGAACTGATTCAAAGGTTTGGAGCATGGTTTATACAGTTTCCCACATTATCTTACATTAGGATTGATGGTTGTCTGAGACCTCCATACAGATTGCCCAGGTATCCTGCAGATCATATCATTCTTTTGGAGGTTACAAGGCAAATTTGTGCCTTTGATGCAATAGTAAAAGGGAAGATGCACAAAACTGGTTTTGGTAATGACTTCCCATTAAGGATTGGAGGTCATGAAGCTTGTCCGTCCTTGGCCACAACATACTTCTCTGATGGAGAAATAAGCACTTTCAACCTATCTTTGCATACTAAGAGACCCATATTTGACAGAACAGGTGGGGCTCAAAAGAGGGCCAATAGAGATTTTAGACATAAAGATGATCTTGAAGATTATTAGGCCAATTGTAAAGATGAATTCGAGGTTTTGAGGAGGAAGTTCTCCAGGTTGCCTGCTGATTTGATTAGACTATATAGCATCAAGGCCATCCTAGATCAACTTGATGATGATCGAGAAGTTATACAAATCCATGATTATGAATCAGTCAAAGATAGGCCTATAGGGAAAATTGATTGAATGAAAGAGGAAATAACGAAGTTGGATAAAATCAATGCCCCTATACTCAACTACACTAAGTTGTAGAGAAAGACCTAGATCTAGGAGTTAGTTGATTCTGAAGCAAGTGTTGTAATACAAAATACTGGAATTGTTGTAACTTTTGGGTGATTCAATATAAGTTAAGACATTGTGCTTTGGTGTTCTTTCTTGTATTGGTTTATCTCGCATGGTTCTTGTTATTCTATCTTTCAAGATTGCTTTGAAAAATTTGGATATATGTTAGGTTTTGAGTTAGATATGATTCGATGATGTTCATGGTTTGATGTATGAAGGGTTGGTAGTGATCCCTAGTTCCATACTTTTGGCAACTGGCTAATTGTGGGTTGTTATGTAAAGTTAGCCTGGACCATATATTTATGTGCTTAGTTCAATTGTGAGTGTTCATTCATTTCAATTGCAGAACAGGGTTGGTATGAATGAATGCCTCATAATCTAAAAATATTTAATTCCTTGGAAGATCACACTGTTTTTGTAAGATTGCAGAGGAAATCTGGGTTAAGCAGGAATTAGTTTTAAGGGATTGGTACATTTCAAATATTTCATCATTTGCATTTTTGGTCTTAGGAGTAATTTTAATCTTAGGGTCTCTTTTAAACCTTTATCTTTTTCTATTTCTTTGAATTCGGGTTAAATTTAGGAATTCAAGTATCATCATATTGCAAGATTTGATAAGTTTGAAAGTTCCAGTATTTGTTTTGTAAGGTCCCTTTGTGATTACCAACAATATTCACATTATCCCTGAGTTGTTTCACTGCATTTTCAATACCTGACATTAGAGACCTTGGGGTTATCTCTTTGCTAATAGAGATTTACCTTTCAAGAGAGATATAATATCACATTATGTCTAAGTTGTTGCTATGCAAAAAACACCATCAACAAACTGCATTTGCTAGTTTTTTAAATTTTGGGGAGATTCCTGTGTGGTTTCATTCTTTATCAATTCTTGATAGTAACCATATCTTTAGATCATAGACTTGCTAATCCAGTCCATCCATTTCATAGCATTCACTTAAGTTGCCATTGCATTCCTTATTTTTCCATCCTTGCATTGCTTAGACAAGCGTTAGCTCATTCTCAATTGCATACATCTTTTTAGACTTCAAAATAGGAGGCCTATCATACCTTTGATCAATTCATTGTCACATGTCTAGATTGTCCTTGACCTTGTCCTTTTATCAATCAATCCTTGTCATTTAAGTTTTTCCTTCAAAATCACAAGTCTAGTTTAAGGTCCACTTTGTCAAATCATCATCATCCTTATAGTCTTTGCCCTTTTAAGGTCTTGACAATATGATTTTTTACATTGAGCTATCTTAGCTTGGTTAGTATCCTTTTCTTAGGTCCACAAAGGTGCATATTCTTAATCCCATTTTATCACTTTGGTCATACCACATCTTTGGTCATAGCCCCCATTTGTATCCTTGCATACTTAAGCTTTAGTCACACCATAGATTTTGGTCATAGTGACATTACCATATCTTGATTTCACCTAGTGTCACTTTGCACCCTAATCTTGTTCATAAGTGCATTACCATTTGACATTTCTTATACCTCAAAAATCTCCAAAAATATAGCAGAATTGCATTATCATTCCTTAGACTCCATATCCTTCACCAAGTTGCAAGTCTTATATGGCCCAAACTAGGTTACAAAGGAAAAGAAAAGAGATGGACTACACAAATGAAGATCCCTATTTTAATCCAACTAGCAACATGAATTTTGGGTCTTCTTCCTCAAATGAGGCACCCAAGACATGATCTACATTCCCAAATCCGTTTGATAAGTTCACATTACAAGATGTCCAAAGACATTTAAATTGAGGTAGTTTCCCAAGACCCTAGCATAACATGCTTTGTAGATGAGATAGTCACAACAGATCCCCAATGATTTCTCATGAAACTACTACAAAGTCGAGCTAAACTCCCTCCTAGTTTTGATATCAACATGCTTTCCATAGTACAAACAAATGGTGCCCTACAAAACCAAGGACATAACGCATCTACTCCCAACCATACTACTCCACAAGTGCATGCTAATTTTTCATGAGGAACAAATCAAAACACTATAACAGCCAACGTGACACCAGCATTTGAAGCGCATGGTACTCAATCTATGTCCCAACCTAGCAACACATTTGAACCATTTGCCTCATCATCTCATACTATGGGGAATCCATCTTTCAATCCTTTTGCAATAGGTCAAAACAAATCAAACAACAATCCATCCAAGATGTGAAAGGTTTACATTAGTGGTCCTAACTCACAACCTCCAAAGACAAACATTACACCAAATGTCAATTTAACTTGAACACCAACATATCACAACAAGGTCTCAATTTAGGTATGCCTCTACAAAACAACACCCAAGGATCTTTTCAACATGGAAATAAAAACCCGCATGGTCAAGCCAATTCAAGCCCATTGCAATCTCAATCCAATATTAATCCCCCACACACTCCACACATCAACCGAATTCCATCTTTCACTCATAACATCCAAAACCAAATCCATCTTCATCACACTCATTTGGTAGCAACGTCAATTCATCCACTCCAAATACTGGATTGAAAAATATTACCTCAAACATGGGTCATCCATATCACAATGTGATTGCTAATGCAGTGGATGCATCATTGTACCCTGTAGAAGTCTTGGAAAATCAAATTCATGCACTACAATGACAAGTTGTCAATATGAAAGTATCAACAAAGAAAACCTACTCCATGCAAGAACTATGCCCATATCCTTTTGATAAAAGCATATATATGCCTCCCTTTCCTCACAATTATGCTATCCCAAATTTCACCAAATACAAAGAGAAGGGAAGTCCAATAGAACATATGAGGGAGTTCCATACTACTTGCATAGATATTGCATTTGAGCATACCTACTTAATGAGACTATTTCCAAGAAGTCTAGTAGGATAAGCACTTAAGTGGTTTTCCCATTTACCCATGAGAATACAAACATGGGATGAGTTAGCCAACAAGTTTGTGACAGATTTAGTCTACAACATTGAAAATACATAACCATAGCAACCTTGTGTCATACCAAACAAGAAGGGGAAACCTTCATATCATTCTTCTATAGATGGAGAAGCTTGGCTAGTAGGTGTCCTTGTGAAATACTTGAAAAATAATTGGTACACATGTTTGTCGAAAACTTAGTCACAAAATTGAAATACCTAATGAAAATCCATTGTTTAACTATATTTAATGACCTTGTTGAGAAAGGTACTACCCTTGAGAATATCCTTATTGCAGCTAAAGGAGAGATCAAATTTTTTAACAAGAACCAAAGTGCCCAAAACACCTCTAATGACAAAAGAAAATATTGGGCTCGAAACAAGAATGTCACAAACGATGGGATTGTAGATGCAAAGACAATACACAAAGTTGGCCCTATAATTACTCTTAAGGGACCCAATGTATCAAATAACCCATCACATGTTCTTGATCAAACAACAAATGCAATTCAAAATAATTGTTAGAAGATTAATCTTTACTTGGTAAAGGTTATTCTTTAATTGTAATTATTTTTATTTTTACTTCCTTTATTAAGGAATATTTGTAGCCACCTCCTTAAGAGGTTTTTAATAACTCGCACACACATAGATGAATGGTGGCATTCATTGAGTTGGGAGTTACTTTCTAATTCTAACTCCTCTTCTCACCTCTATATATTGAGGTGCCTCTCCTTTCTTTCTTGATTCAAGCAAGCAAACTTAAGGCTTAAGTGCTCTCTTTGTAGAAGTTGATAATCTAACCTCACAAATCCCAATGAACACTTGCAAGCAAATAACCTGTCACCAAAGGAGATCAAGAGACACAATAATGTTGCTCTGCAAACATGAAGCAAAAGATGCATTATCCGAGAAGTGAATAATTACAAAGAGATCAATCCTTAAGAAAGGAGATTGAAACCTAAAGTGAAAACCCTAGGATGGGGATTAAATTAGCATGTGACAAGTGTCAAGATCATAATGAACGAGACAACATGACTAATTTAATAATGCTAAATAAAGATTCCTAAGTTTAGCTTAAGTGAAATAAAGTAAAGGTGACTTAATTAGTTAATCAACATGATTAAATTAATCAAGTAAACAACCTATTACTCTATACCCCCCCCTTAAGATGAACTTAGAGAGAAGCTAAAAAACTAAGGACAGATGCATGAAAGTAAAGACGGGTCATGACAAACAAGGCCTGATGAGGTACCCATGTACAAATGTAAAAGATCTCTCACAATGGGAGAAAAAGAGAAAACCTCATGGGAAAAACTCTTTTCCAAAAGAGAGAAATACATGTGAAGGACTAAGAAACCTCCAAACAAGAGTGAAGCACAAAGAAGCCTCCAATCAAGGAGAAATTGTCCCAAAAGATAGGAACAAAGGATGAACACCACTGAAGCATGAAGCTGCAAACACTGTCGTAAAATGATTGCTGAAATGTTGAAAGAAAAACCCTCTATGAAACAAATGATGATTAGGATCAAGAAGACAATAATCTACATGACTGCCCTCAATGGCACTACTCGAATCTGATGGCAAACCAAGGTAAAACATTTGGAACTCAAAGATACAGATGGAAAAAGTACCAATAGTCTGAAGAGTTGATCAAGTGAAAATGGAAGGTCACCTCTAGAAATAGGAATGCAAGAGTGTCCATATGGTAAGTGCCCCATCTCACCGAAATGCATGGGTAACCAGTCGTTGCATCCGCCTAGTACATAGGAACAAATACTGTATACATAGCTCACTCCAACGCGAAACCAAAGAAGCATTAACACCAACAGTAGAAACCCCCCCCCCCATAATGCTGACAAGGGAGAGGTATGACAGGTACATTGAAATGAATGCCTGAATGGAGTGCATGATAAAGAACCAAGAACTTCTGAATGTGCAAACATGAAAGTACAAGTAGATATAAAGGGTGTGAAAACATAAGTCACACACGCATGAGAAAGGTATGAAGACAAAACAAAGGTAAAAATCAACCCCAATGTCACTTTATATCATAGTGCGAGTACAATAAAACACAAATTAATGTGCAAGAATCCTAATACTACACATACAAAGTCGAGGCACTTTATTTTAGTGCATTTACAGATGATAAATACATGCAATGTGAGCCCATAAGGTCCAAAAAAGAACAACAATTGAGAAGAAGGATTTCTGGAAAAAACCAAAAATTAAATTTAGAAACCACCTACACCACTATGAAGAGCTTGAAACCAACTTTCTGTTGATATCTCATTTGCCTATTTTTGATATTGTATGCAAAAGTTATGTCGAAAACACTGAAGGCAACTCTAGAAAAGAAGATCTGAATTTGACTGGAAATAAGAGGGACTTGAGAAAAAATCTCCAAAAAATACCTGCACCATTCGAAAGTACTCTGAGTCCTCTTTCCGTCGATATCTCGTTTGCCCGATTTCGACATCATGGGCAAACGTTATGGCCTCCGGAAGAAAACCGCCTTTAAAGAGCAATTACATAGACTACTACATTAAATTTGACGTCCAAACGACCATCACAAAAAAAATGTGGGGTTAAAATTGATGGCCAAATGGTTGTCGCTGCATTTGCACAATTTTACTTATTTTTTAAAAAAATTGTTTTTAAAAAGTTAATAAGAAAATATTTACATTAATTTTTTTTAATAAAAATAAAAAATAAAAAAAATTGGTTGGGGGGGCACGTGGGGTCACCCCCACCACTCCCCATAAGGGTTGCGTACCCTAGGGGTACTGCAGGTACCCTACACAAGCTGTGCAGGTACCTTTTTTTCTTTTCTTTTTTATTTGTTTATAAAACAAAAATATTTAAAGCTTTCAATAAACAATTTTTTTTTTCTTTTTTACAATGAAAAAAACCTGGGTGAGTACTTTTTTTAACAAAATTTTACCTCAAAATGCATGCAGGCGGTCGTACGGCCCATAGCAAGTAATTTTTTTTCACCTTAGAGGTCAATTGCTTAGATTTCAACGATTTCACAGTCGATCTTAGGGTTTTTGGTTGTTGTGGACGCAATGGTGAAGTCCATTTGGGCTCAGAATGCTCCAAAATTGGAGGTACACTATGGATTTGGAAAAAAACCACCAAATCTTCAAAACCTCACAGATCTGACAAACGAAAGCCAAATTTGATAAAATAAAAGTCAATCTTGACTATTTCGGTAGCCATGGATTCAATACAGAGGTTTGATTTGAACTTGGATGCACTAAGAAACTACTTCAAGACAAGATCTCATGAAAAAGGATCAAGAAGCTTGCAGATCTGGAGCTCTGATACCATGTAAAAGTTGATAATCCAACCTCACATATCCCAATAAACACCCGCAAGAAAATAACCTGTCACCAAAGGAAATCAAGAGACACAAGAATGTTGCTCTGCAAACATAAAACAAAAAATACATTATCCGAGAAGTGAATAATTACAAAGAGATCAATCCTTAAGAAAGGAGATCGAAAACTAAAGTGAAAACCCTAGGATGAGGATTAAATTAGCATGTGACAAGTGTCAAGATCATAATGAATGACACAACATGATTAATTTAATAATGCTAAATAAATATTCCTAAGTTTAGCTTAAGTGAAATAAAGTAAAGGTGACTTAATTAATTAATCTTGACATGATTAAATTAATCAAGTAAACAACCTATTACTCTAACTCTCTCTCTCTCTCTCTCTCTTTGTATCATTCTTAAGCATTTTGTCTCCATTCATAATGTTGGGATTTTTTTTTGTTTTTTCCTCTTATCAAATTCTTGTGTCTCCTTTGTATTTGGTGGTGCTTGGTTTGGCTACTCTCTCTTTGGTAATATTTTTCCTTCAAACAATGCTCATTGATTAGTTCTTTTCTTTGCTCAATTTATTTTTCCTTTCATGGTATCAAAGCTTGGTGTTATTAATCTTTTGTGAGCTACATTGTTGAAGGTTTACCAAGTTTTAAAACACACCATTGGAGGCACTCTAAAAGAGCAGGAGAAGAGCCAAAAGCCTAATCTTGTTTCTTGTTTAATAATACTTTTTTCTCTAACCCTTGTGCAAGATTTTTTATCTAAAATTTTTAAGTGTTTTTATTTTTAAATTCCAAATCTATATAATTTGCATGCATATTTAATTTTTTTGCAAATATTTTTTAGAAACCCTCAAATAAAGGATTATATATATTTTTTTAATTTGTAAAAAAAATCACTATATTCTGCATGTTATTCAAATTTCTTAAAAATCAAAAAATAAATCATAACTCTTATTTTAATTCATTTAAAAATAAATAAAAATCTAAATCTCTATTTATTTTTATATCTGTAATAAATAAATAAATAAAACCCTATTCTTATTTTCGGCCCTCTATACATTTCAATCTTTTTAATAAAAAAAAAGTAATACATTCAATTCTATTTCATCAGTTTTTTCTTCTTTATAAATTCACCCTTTCAATCAATCTTTCATTTTAAAACCTAATTTTTAGTTCCTACCGATAGGTAGGCCACTATTGCAATCGTTCAATTTGCATTTGATATCCTCGGCTAGCCAATCAAATTTGATAATTTAAATACATATGGTTTTATTTTTATAGTTTGAATTTAGGGACATATTTTTGTGTTTAAAAATGATTATTTATCTCTTTTTCTATTTGGTTGGAGTAGGTCTAATTTTCATTTTCTTTGAAGCAAATTAGAAAAATACAGTGACACAATAAATTTTGGCAAATATTTAGGCATTAAATGCAAATTGTGCGAGCTTTGTTGGGGGTTGGTGGGTATTGAAACAGTGAATGCATAGTTAATGCATTAAATGCCACCGCAATCAAAGAGACTTTACTGGTTTTTTATATGCATTTTCTGGTTGCTTCTATTTCTGCATCGAATCAAGCTAGTTTCTCACACCATTCATAGGAAATAATACAAGCCAATCAATAGGGCACAATGCAAGCAAAGGAACAAGGGTCGATGAAAAATCAAGGAGCAGCTAAGGTTTTCAAAAGGTGATGTCATAGCAGCCAACAATGGTGGCTTTCCTAAAATTGCAAGCCTTATAACCCTATAATCCTCATGTCCTTTCGGTATTTGGAGCACAAAGTCTAAACAAATCAGTTGACCATTGAATGGACAAGGCAAGTTGAGTATGATTTGGCGAAATAATTGTTCACAATGGAAGCCTTTGAATTACTGCAAGATCCGAGTAAGTTGTCAGCCTCTTATTTGTGTTGATGTTATTCAGCGTCAGTCTGCACTTCCCAAGGAAGAAATAAATTAAATATTATTTAAAGCAAAGGGCTGACCCTATAGTGTTTCACATAAATGAGTTATTGAATGGCTGACCTAAAGAATATTTAATTGTTTATTGTAAAGGCCGACCCAAATGAAGTGGCGCCTATGTAACATATATATACAAGGTCATTTGGTTATTGAAGACATCCGAATCAAAAAGAGAAAGTTCGCTATTATGATTAAGGCAGAAGTTTGCAATTACATGAAGAGCAGAGTTCATACTTGAGTAGAATTCGCAGTCCTAGAAGAAGCTCATACTTGAACAGCAGATGAATTCGCATTCATAGAAGAAGTTCATACTTAATCAGCAGATCATCATTCCTGTAGCAGCAGACTGTTCTTCAAGGAAGAGCAGATTCATTTGTATCTAAGCATCAAGGAAAAGTGCGAAATCCTTAGCCATTGCTGGGCTGTGTTGTAAGCAGATTTCTGTCATTATCATATATATATAAGAGAATCATTTGCTGGGTTTTTCTCCCTCAAGAGGAGGGTTTTCCCAGGGTATCTTGTTGTGTTCATTGTCTTATGTGTTGCATTATTTTAAGTTCCTTCAATTGTATAATCTAATCTAAGAAAACCAACATGGTATCAGAGCGGGTATAAGGAAGATCCTGATCAGATTTAAGCAGTTGTGCCAGTGATCTTGAAGATCGATTAAGAGTTGAGGCTGCATGGCATTCATTGCACAAGATACATGTCTCAAGGAGTGCGATCTATATGAGTTCGTAAATGCTAAGGCGTCGGGTTGAGTCAATATCCTGCGACATTATAATTCGTGTTGTGTTAAAGAAGCCGTTACTCATTATTTCAAGCGAAGTTGTGGGAGGCGTCGATTTATATTAGGGAGACAAATTCCTTCTTCAGCAATACCAAATCGAAGTCTTTCGAGAAGCCTTAAAGCCGTCAGTCAGTACTGGAGATCAATTTGATGATTAAGAAAGGGAGTCGAGACTCTATAATTACCAACGAATGTAGTGAAAGTGTCGAGAAGGGGAGAAACTCGATTTAGTCTCTGTATTCATTGGCGAAGCTGTCGCATAATCACAAGGAGCCGTGGCAATTGCACAGGACAAAGAAAATCCTGATATACCTATATTGCATTAATATTGGAGGAAGCAGTGGATTTACTAATGATATCGAATATAGCCTGAATATTGTTGAAGATTGCTACCATTGTTAATATTAACATTGAAGAGTAGTTGGGTTTTGAGCATTCCACATTCCATTATCGGGCCTGTTCCTTTCGGAAGTAATATTCATTGAAGTTGTCATCAGAATCTGCGTGAGGGTTTGGATGAGATAATACCAGTCGCATCTTTGTTGCAAGTGAGGTATTGACAGTTTGGAAAGAATGAATAGAGGGGATTAGCTTTTGGTATTGGCAGCGGTTACATGGCTACGTGACAATAGACTATATGGCATGGCTTGAATCGTTTGGTGCAGAAGGCAACTTATGTGTGTTGGAAGTTTTTTTGGAAGGTATCAATATCCGATAGCTAAGGGACTCGACGTCAACTTGAGGCAAAGTGATGCAGAGAGGAGTCGATCCTTACTATAATGAAAAATTATGATATTGAAGAGACATTCGAGATAGTCCGATTCAAGTCAAGGGGATGGTCAACATCAACCATTGATGCGTAACACCTTCAGTCGGGAGTCCATAGGAGGCGACCAGAGCTCTTGGCCAGGAGGCGCCACTGCAAGGGTACCGCCCATCTCCTTTCATCGCTCACATCAAACTGAGCATGGACGCATAGTCTTTCTGATTTCTACCAATTATTTCCTTCGCAAATGTCTGAATCGTGTTTTCAATTACCTGCAAGCTCTATATCTTATGCAATCCTCACAAGTGTGGGTGGCATGAATCTGTCAACATTGTGTATCATCATATCGGGCAAGTTCAAGTGAGCTCATGTATTAAACCGGCAAGCTTGTATTTGCTTTATCCACCCTTGTTTGGAAATGTCCTGTAAGTTGCATAGCACTGTTAATAGATGTAAGGGTTGTTGCATAATCTGGTAATATTATGATGCACCGAAGATCATCCTTGTTGTTTTCTACATCCACACATCACAAAGCGTGTTGCAGCTGCATCATAATTTGGTGGGTTGCAGCTGGAAGCAAAGTACATCGTAAATTTGAAAGGTCAAAGACCTTGTTCAAATTTAACCTTGTTAGCGGCCTATGTTGAAGCCGTGAAGGTTGTGGATTGATGAGCAGCGTATCATTCATCCATCAAAATATTTAAGAGATAAGTATTCCTTGCTTTTGATTGTATTTACTATTCTAGGGTAAAATTCAATTTGTTGAGTTATGCAATTCTGACATTATTTACTTAGGATTATGTGTGACCAATAAATAGCAATCACTGTAATAAGATTCTTTTCATTGCAAGTAGGATCATGTTAATTGTCTTTTGGTTTTGCTAAGATTAGCTCTTCTGTGAAAATTGAAAGAAAGACATGTCATGATTAATGAATTAATTATCTATTACTCAGGAGATTTTGAAATCCATGAGATAAGTATTGCATAGTTGAATAATGTTCATGAATTATTTTTAATTATTAAGAGGCTCTTACATTGAGATATCCTGAGCATCTAGCAATCTGCATCTGGAAAGATTGGATATCGAAGTCTTACCTAATGAAGAAATGATCAAGCTTGGAGTCATAGCTTGCCCTTTCAGGTCGTCATTGTGTTCAAACTGTGAAGGGTACGGATTGATCTGAGCTCAAGTACAACGTATCTCACTATGTCCAGCATTTGGACCTATCAGAATAGTTAAAAAGATAAGTATTCTTTGGTTGCTGAGTTATATCATTTATTTATTCTTTGGATCTTGTAATTAAGAGAGATAATAGATTCTCTTGAATTGTGTTGTGTTCACTAGCATAAGATCTTTGGAAAAATTTCGTTCATGATATAACTTGTACGATTCTAATCTTGATATTTCTTTGGATAATTATGGACTGTTAGTAATCTCTATCTAAAATGCTTCCTGGACAGGTTTAGGGGGAAGAAGATGATAAGAGATTACTTAGTGATGAAAAGCTTGAGGCATCTTGTGAAGAAGTCATGTCAACCAAAGAAATGATCAAGAGGGAGTAAACACTAGAGGGACTGAGTTGGTGGCTAGAGGGAGTACATCTCCAGAAGTCTTCTTTGCAATCTCTGAAGCCAGGATCGAGAGGGAGTCTCAGTATCAGTGTTCCTTTGTTTAATGAGTTCTTCTTTGAGAGAAGTTCGAGGTGAAATCCCTTGATAATGCAATTCTCTATTGAGAGAGAGTTGAGGTGCAAGCCCTTGATAATGCAATTCTCTGCTGAGAGAGTTGAGGTGCAAACCCTTGATAATGCAATTCTCTGTTGAGAGAGAGTTGAGGTGTAAGCCCTTGATAATGCAATTCTCTCTGATGAGAGAGAGTTGAGGTGAAAGCCCTTGTTTCCACCCTCTGGGAGAAGCTATGGTGGAAGTCATGTGTGTGACTCCATGACAACATCACGTGAGGGAATCCGTGATGAGTTTATACCATCTATGGGAGTAGCCATAATGGTTAATATCACGTTGAGGTGATATTCTATGTTGTTTTCATTCTAACATAATGTGTCTTGTGCAGATGGAAATTCATCCCTAGCTGAGAGGGAGTGTTGATGTTATTCAGCGTCGGTTTGCACTTCCCAAGGAAGAAATAAATTAAATATTATTTAAAGCAAAGGGCCGACCCTATAGTGTTTCACATAAATGAGTTATTGAATGGCCGACCTAAAGAATATTTAATTGTTTATTGTAAAGGCCGACCCAAATGAAGTGGCACCTATGTAACATATATATACAAGGTCATTTGGTTATTGAAGACATCCGAATCAAAAGAGAAAGTTCGCTATTATGATTAAGGCAGAAGTTCGCAATTACATGAAGAGCAGAGTTCATACTTGAGTAGAATTCGCAGTCCTAGAAGAAGCTCATACTTGAACAGCAGATGAATTCGCATTCATAGAAGAAGTTCATACTTAATCAGCAGATCATCATTCCTATAGCAGCAGACTGTTCTTCAAGGAAGAGCAGATTCATTTGTATCTAAGCATCAAGGAAAAGTGCGAAATCCTTAGCCATTGCTGGGCTGTGTTGTAAGCAGATTTCTGTCATTATCATATATATATAAGAGAATCATTTGCTGGGTTTTTCTCCCTCAAGAGGAGGGTTTTCCCAGGGTATCTTGTTGTGTTCATTGTCTTATGTGTTGCATTATTTTAAGTTCCTTCAATTGTATAATCTGATCTAAGAAAACCAACAATTTGGACTATTTGGACCAACATTTTCAAACATATGATGATTTCATGAAGGCTCTTGAATTGGCCTGAAGTTTGGAAAATGAATGCTTAGTAATAGAGATAAATCTCAATAATATTGATAGCAAAATCAAAGAAGCAATTTTGAAATTTGGTTTACATTCCCTTCAAATTAGAAGATTGCTTCAAAATCTCACTTAGACGATCGAAGCCAACCCGAGCCCAGGTAGGGATGTTGAGTTTAATAGCTAGACCTTTATTTAGATTTATAACACCCACAACTAGTTTTAGGGTTCATAGATACTTACATGATTTGGTTTTGTTTGAATATATGATAACAGGGGGAATTAGGTCCAAAACATCTAATACAAATGAACAAATTCTAGTTGAAGAGCTGCCACAACTTGCAAGAGAGGTAGGAAGCGTTGAGAAAGTTAGAATCTATGCAGGTATGAACCCATAATCTTTGCCTCCACTTTCCTTGTTTGTACTATTTTATTTTTGTTTTTGTTTATGAGGATTTTGAAAATGACTTGTTCCAAAAATTGCAATATAATTGGAAGCTTTTGAGACTACCTTGACACAAAGATTGAAGCATCTCAAGATTAAGGGTTCTGAAGGAAATTATGGTTTTTCCTGTCGACCAAGATATTAACTTCAAATTCTTTTTCTTTGCAATATCATTAGATTCTATACATTTTTCTTGATTATACTTACTTTGACAAAGCTTGGGGATTTGATTTTAAAATATTTGTTGTCTAGGCTACCCCAGTGATTGGAAAAATGTTTTGGTATAGCTCAAATCTGGTTTTTACACTGGACCAAGATCTTAGCTTCAATACTGGTTGCAAATGGTGGCATTGTATATTGTAAAAATCCAACTACGTTATGTTTGAACAAGTAATCAAATTACATTTCTCTCTATTGATGTAAAAGTTTAATGAATACTTGAACCATACAATGCTTTGATATGAACATTATAAACTTGATTTCATTAAGTTGTATATTATAGTTACATTGATTTTAAATGCATTATTTAGCTTCTAAGCTTACAACCCTACACTCACCATGGTTGGTATATTTAAAACACATTGAGACAGAAGCATGATGTTGAACCATATGATTTCATTGTTGTAGGTTGTATGCAGAGAATATAGCAGGTTTGGTTGTATGCATATTCATTGTACTTCTTGTAGTGGAAACACTTGTGCCTAAAGTATAGTTTTAATCATATATAGATTTTAAAGCACAATTGATTTTAAAGTAAATTCATATGTAATTTGACCAAGCAATATTTAAAAATAAGTTATAATAAAAATGTGAAACTCTTTATAATGAAAAGAAATCAAATTCTACATAAAAATACAAAACATTGATTGAGTTTGAAAGACTGGGTTCTCTTTGGCTTATTGTTCTTGCTTTAATGGTTCAACAAATGGAAACTATCTTCTTTCATTTAAGAGATTTAAGAAAGCCAATGAACCTGAAATATAAGATTTCTCTTTAGCATACCGCAACTTATTTGCTCCCTTGGCTCTGGACACACTCAGGGATGTTAGGGACACCGTGCCCAAGTGAAAAATATGTGACATTTGAATTAGTATAAATTAGGATGGTTGTTGTAAAGGAGGAAGTTATTTCTAGTACCTCTTGCCTTGCTTGGTTATGCTAGTTTTAAAAACTCTAAATTAGAAATGCACAATCCTAAATTTCTAATAGAATAACAACACTAAAATGTTGACCGTGTCTAAGAAAACATACATTGAGATGAATGTAACAAATCATACCAAAATTGTGAAATATTTCTATTTCACTTCTTGGCCCTTGAATTTCCTACTTGATGAGTAGAAGCATAATGAAGTGGATGATTGTAAACAACTCTTCAACCGTCTTTTTCTTTCCTCGAAATCTCTCTTCCCCTGAACCTGCTATACCATTTATGAGTCCCATCTTTTCACATCTTTCTTTTATTTATTGTTGAAGACATAATGAGTAATATATATTGATGAATCAAATCATCTATGTCCAATGAAAATATTAAATCCCATGCTCCATAGAACTGTTGGTTGAATTTAAGCATTTATCAGATTGTGAAAAAACTATTTTATGTTTGTACGTTTCATATTCTCTATGCAGTAGAGCCAATATCCACCAATTCATCCTCCTTGTTCTGAATATCAAGAGTACTTTTTGCTATTAATTTTGTATTGCCAACCAAGCAATAATTAAGGCTAACACTTTCAAATGCTAAAATAGTAGATAGGCAATTCAAATCAATTTTGAAAATGCCATCAATTTTGTGCTTTCCTCACAAAGATTGCTTTCTATGCCACAAAATGTTAAGTTTAATTCTTTAGAAATCTTTTCTTCATGAGATTACAAAATATGTGCATAGTTGACATACAGGAAAGTAAAAACACAACATATCAAATATGCTTGCAACAAAAGCCAAGTAATAGTTGTTCATAAAAAAACACCAACTACAGAAAAAGTTCCTTATTTGACTTTCATTTACTAGTTGTATATTTTCCACTTTCAAAAAAATGGAAAATAATTCCAAAAAACAACCTCATTTGATTTCCTAACAATTTAAAACATTAACTATGTATCTTAAATATTTGTTTTCGTAACAATTTAAATAATATAGCAAGTGGAAATAATACAATACTTTTTCTCACTCCTTACCATAGAGATTCCTTGCTAAGCAACACCTCCCCTCCATCAATTTTAACTTTTAATTGCATCAACAATCATAAAGCAAATAATATTCATTGAATATTCAAACAAGCTTTTCCCTAAAGAGTATTATTCAGTACAATGGGCATGAAAAAATGAAAGGTAAATAGAGCAGAACTGATAATAATAGAATCATATAGTACTTCTTTATTTTCAAGAAGAGGAAACTACATTTATTGAGGACCAAATCTAAATATCCACTTGGGAATGTTAATGCCAGATCTAAATATCCAACAGGATATTGCTCTTGCAATAGGTTAACATACAAATCTGTTTAGGGAAGCTTGTCAATGTTATTGTAACTTGTGTTTGTTTCGATTGTTTACTTCCCAATTGAATTTGGTTATTTCAAAGTGGCCAAAATTATGATTGTTTTCCAAATTCTTCTTTCTAATGGTTTTTTTATTTGTCTAAAAGAATTCATGCGTTGTTTCTTTAGCCAATAGCTTCCATATCATTTTAGATACAATTATTTTATAATATAAAATATGTTTAGATTTTTGAAGGAGCTGATTTTAGTTCCCCCTATATAAATGAATCTAGTCATGTTGTTTGAATAATTGTAGGCCAATATACTTTGTTATTATTTCAATCAACACAATTTTTGCTAGGGTGAAGCCATCATGTTATTCAATTTTTCAATTGTTAGTTTATACAATTGGTTGTCAGTATTCACTGTCCTTACTCTTTGATATGATAAAACTAAAAGATTGTAATTTGGAAAAATGGTTATTTGAATATGTAATTTAATTGTAATTTGGAAAAAAAGCTTATCTAAATATGTAATTTCTTTGCACAGGTGAAGGACATACAATACAAAATGTTGCATTAATACAATGCACAATGTGATGCTTAAGCATGAAAAATTCTCCTTCGATTCTCAACTCGCAATGACTTGATACTTGTTATTCTTGATATAATGTTTTAAATTTTACACTTTGACAATCGGGGAATGAGAAAGTATTGTTCAACTAACTTCTCAATTTATTTATTAGTTCTCCTGTTTCATTTTTAGATGTTCAAACTCATTTTGCTTCCTTATTTGAAACAACATGCTTCAAGCTCACCGACAAGAACTCGATGCACTGCGTCACTTGTTAAAAAAATGATTCACCTGCCCTTCACCAAAAGTGCTACCCATTACTTTTTAATTTTCTTAAAACACGTGCTTAATTTTTTATTTGTAAAGTTCTTCAATTTTTTTAAGGACTTTTCTTTAATATTTAAAGCTCTTAGCTTTTTAAAAAGGCTCGCCCCTTTCATTTTTTTAAAATAAGTTTTTTTCTTACTTTTAAAATTTAAGATTTTTTTTATGTATAGTTTTTCTATATAGTAATAATAATTCATAATAAAATCATCATTTTTTCACTGTTTTTATATTATTTAAAATATTTTTTTCTTTTTAAAGAATAATTAATTTTTTAATATAGTTGTTTAATTAAAACATATATATATTTTTGATGAATAGGTAGATATTTATATTAAATTAAAAAGATAAGATAGATATTCACAAAAAAATATGGGTGGTAAGAAGGCACACCCTGAGAGTCACATAGGCCTAGCCCAAAAAATAAAAAACCAGAGTTACGTGGGCCTAGCCCTATAGTCCATAATAACAGAAAGAAAATAAAAGGCCATCAAGCGGCAAGAGCAGTGCCAACAGAGCCAAGAGGATCTTTATCATCAGTCTTCTTTCCCCATACATCAATGGTGTCAGGAGTGACGTCAAGAGGAGGACCCCAACCATCATCAATTTCCTTTTCTTTTTCTTTATCTTCCTCATGCTATGGTGAGATTGCAAGCGCCAAGTGCGAAAAACTCTTATCAGAGCTTGACCAACCAGAGCCGTTACCAAGCCAACCAGAGTCGCTACCAGGAGTGGTATCAGAGTGCCACCCAGAGCCCCCACCATTGTTCCCTACAACACCTCCAAAGGGCCATCCCTGGCTAGTCCGAGGGGGAGGAGTGCGAGAGCGTTGAGGAGGGCGGGAGCCATGCCGAGAAGGAGGCTGAGAGAGGGGGCGAGCAAAGCCACTTCTCTACTGGCCCCAAGAGGGCGACCGATCGTGAGAAGAGGAGGGCGAGCCAAACACCCGAGCAACAATCCATGGGGCATTGCCCTAGTGATCCAAGAGCACCTAGAGGTGAGCAACTTTGTTCGCTTGAACTTGAATCTGCAGGAGCACATTAGAGCAAATAATAGCTTTAGAATACAAAGAAAAAAATTTATCCATTTGAGTGTGAGTGAAAATGCAAGCATTTCTATCTTTAATTTTATTCAAAGTGGGATAATTTTTCTTTTAAGCTTAAGTTGTAAAAATATTTCTTCTAGTAAAATTTTTTTGTACTTAGATTCATTTGCAATGTCTACTTTAATTCCATAAATTAATTTGAATTATTCTAACTATCACTCTTGGAAAACTCATATATCTTTTATTTTTTGTTTTAAACATCTTTTGGATGTTGTTATTGATTCCAAATCAGAACCTGATCCGTTTGCATCCAAAGATGATCAACAAAAATGGAGGCTCAAGAATGAGGAAGCTCTTAGCCTCATAGGTATTTCCATGTCACCTGAACTATATGTTCACATTGAGACATGTACAAAATCCTATGAAGCATGGGACAAACTCAAGACTATTTATGATAGTTCAAACGAATCTAAAAAGATTCCAACTTCAAGACCAACTTTAAGATCTAAGGTATCCTAATTTCAAATCTATGGATGCTTTTCTATTAAAATTTGATGCTTTGAATAGTCAATTGCATGGTTTAGGAGTAAAATTAGAAGATCTTAGATTAATTTATCTTATTCTTAAAAAAATGTCTTCCTAGGAAATTTCAACAATTTATTATTGATATTCATGCTCAATTAGCTATTCCTTCTTTAGCTGCTTAGTTAACTTATGATATTTTTCACAATTTATTAAGATAGGAAGAAGCTAAGTTAATTCAATTTGGCAATCTTTAGTCTAATGAACATTCTTTTTTGTCTAATCATAAGAATTTTTTTGAGCATCATTCTAAACAACATTATAATAATAAATCTCATTATAATAATGGCAATGATCCTAGGAAAAATACTTCTTCTAAGAGACTTCATTGCACTTATTGTAATAAGGATGGTCATTGGAAAAATACTTATTTTAAGAAGCAAAATGAGAAAAAACCTATGAAGAAAAATAATCAACAACAAAATAAACCTAAGTTTCAAAACAATGCAAATCAATCTAAACGTGCTTTTTTGTGGTTATAATATTTCTCAACCCCTTGAATGGGTTATTGATTTAGGTGCATCTCAACATGTTACTTTACATAAAGAAGTTTATGAGTCTGTGCAACCTGATATGTCTATTGTTCCTCTTCAACTTGATAATAATCATACTTGTAAAGTAGAAGCAATTGGAGATGTGAATGTTCCTAATGGTAAATTGCATAATGTTTTATATTTCCTGAATTAAAGACTAATTTGCTTTCAGTTGCTAAGCCTTGTCAAGATTATAAAATAGAATTTTACAAAGATATGTGCTATGTTATTGATTCAAAATAAAACAAGGTCATTGCTAATGCCAAATTAGACAATGATGATTTGTTCAAATTTTATGAGTTTGCTCAATCTAGATGCTCTTTAATATCTACCATTGATTTCAATGTTTGGCACGAAAGACTTGGTCATATAAATGCTAACAATATTGCTTTAATGCAAAATATTAATATGGTAGATGGATTGCCTATAATTGTTCCATCTAAAATTGTATGCACATGATGCATGAGTGGTAAGATGCATAGGGAGCCCTTTCCACATGGTCAATCATAGAGGGCAACTCATAATTTGCACCTAGTTCATAGTGACCTTTTGGGACCCATGGAGAATAACTCCATCCAAGGATCAAGGTATGAACTTACTTTTGTTGATGATTATTGTGGATAGAAATCCTTAGAGCTCCCTTTGGGTTGGTATTGATATTCTTGCATAAGCCTGACCTGCGCCTTGTATGTTTAAGCATCATTGGCCCCTTTTCACAGTGCCCTCGCCCGCTTGCTCCACATGCCCACCACGCACTCATTGAAGGGGTTTCTTCCCTTGCTTCTCTTTTGAATCCCCCCCTTTCTCCACGTGTCAGAAGCGTGTGCCTTTGGGAGACCTCTCTCCTTTGTTTCTCCCGTAAGGTCTGCTTGTGTGCCATGTCACATCATTTCGTGGGTGACTATTTGGTGGTCCCCACAGCTAGTGTTCGAATGCAGACTTCTCCACGTGTTAGCTCCACAAGGATTTTAATTGAGAGGTTGGAACGAACGAGTGTGAAGCTCCATCTCTTTTCCACGTGTCCTAACCAACTCTATGGGTGAGTTACACGTGTCGCCCAAGGGGTTTCACTACTTCTTCCTTAGGACCACAGTCATCATTTTCTCGGGAATGAATCTTGTTCGAAGGTGACTATGTGCGATGAATCGAATCTTTCTATTGCAACGGCCTTGGGAAATCATAGCGATGGATATCATTTGTTGTACTTGGGAATCCTTTTAGTTACTGGCTCTATGGCAGTGGATGATCTATATATACTACTCTTTCTCTCTAAGAAAGGGGTTAGAAATTATAGAAATGAGACTGAAAAGCTTTAAGCTTTTGTAGTGTTTTCTTATTAGTGTATTAAGATTTAGAGACTGTGCCAATTGTTCAACCTCTTTGTTTCTTAGTTGATATCAAACATTATATTGTGCTACTTGTTTAGAAATCCTTAGAGCTCCCTTTGGGTTGGTATTGATATTCTCGCATAAGCCCGACTTGCGCCTTGTATGTTTAAGCATCATTGGCCCCTTTTCACATCGCCCTCACCCGCTTGCTCCACATGCCCACTGCGCACTCATTGAAGGGGTTTCTTCTCTTGCTTCTCTTTTGAATCCCTCCCTTTTTCCACATGTCAGAAGCATGTGCCTTTGGGAGCCCTCTCTCCTTTAATTCTCCTCTAAGGTCTGCTTGTGTGCCACATCACATCATTTCGTGGGTGACTGTTTGGCAGTCCCCACAGCCAGTGTTCGAATGCAGACTTCTCCACATGTTAGCTCCGCAGGGATTTTAATCAAGAGGTTGGAATGAACGAGTGTGAAGCTCCATCTCTTTGCCATGTGTCCTAACCAACTCTATGGGTGAGTGACATGTGTCGCCTAAGGGGTTTCACTGCTTCTTCCTTAGGACCATAGTCATCATTTTCTTGAGAATGAATATTGTTCGAAGGTGACTATGTGCAATGAATTGAATCTTTTTGTTGCAATGGCCTTGGGAAATCATAGCAATGGATATCATTTGTTGTA
Organism: Sequoiadendron giganteum; assembly: GCA_007115665.2. NCBI lineage: Eukaryota > Viridiplantae > Streptophyta > Pinopsida > Cupressales > Cupressaceae > Sequoiadendron > Sequoiadendron giganteum. The sequence continues at coordinate 55,773,181 of CM021102.1, forward strand.
CTTGGGAATCCTTTTAGTTATTGGCTCTATGGCAGTGGATGATCTATATATACTACTCTTGCTCTCTAAGAAAGGGGTTAGAAATTACAGAAATGAGACTGAAAAGCTCTAAGCCTTTGTAGTGTTTTCTTATTATTGTATTAAGATTTAGAGACTCTGCCAATTGTTCAGCCTCTTTGTTTCTTAGTTGATATCAAACATTATATTGTGCTACTTGTTGTATTAAGTAGTTTATCTGCAACTTTTATAACTTCAATAGAAATTTATTGTTCAGATCATGTCTCTGACTCCTCTTGTTCAGTAGTTGTATGTGGAAGTTATACTATGTCATTCGATTAATTGCTTAAGGTTTTTATCTCTATTTTTTGTTAATCTCGGACATGCAAATTGTTGAACGGGCCCTCAAACCTCATCCAAAAGGAAGGTTTCTCGTGCCCACATAACTAAATCTTAGCGCATCGCCTTAGGGATTAATCTTTTTTTATATATATATTTTCTTCCTTTTCCCATTCTAAACCCCAATTATAGAAGGATCCAACTTCTTTAAAAACTTGAAGGTTACTCAGTTTAGCGCAATTGGTCCCCCCATTAACTGAGTTTCCCATAAGGATGTTTTCCTACCAAAATTAGGCATCAACAATTCTTTTTCTGGCACACCTAGTGGGACTATATTGAATGTATCTAAATCTTAAGTGGGTGTATAAGCCATAGACATGTTACTAGATCCCAAACTGTGAATAACCCTAGCCTGCCAATGCCACTGTTGGTAACAATACAAACAAGAACCTGTCTAGTAAATGTCCCAACCCCTCCACCAGCCATGTTGCCATTTGCTAACATAAATTATGTGGTGTGGGACACTGAAAGCCCTATCATAGAACTAGTAGTACCAACCATTTGGGCCCCTATCCCAACCTCTACCTTGAAATTTGTACCAAAATTCACTAGGGAAGGCTTGAAGACACAATCTGAATATTTTCAAGATGTGGTGGACGTATGTCTAGTGCATGGTGTGACTGATCAAAATGTAGTGTTGAGGCTACTTGCAGCCTCTTTCAAAGGCAAGGCCCTTGATTGGTACCGCACTCTGGGAGCGAATACCATTGGTGCCTGGGACCAGCTCGAAGACCCTTTCTATGAGCAGTTTTTGAACAACAGAGATCGATCCTCACTATTCCAGCAAGTGGTGACTATCAAGCAGGCCCCCCCAAAGGAAATAACCAACTTCAATGCCAGGTTCCACACGACTTGGCAAAGGATCCAAACCATGATCCACCCACCTCCTGATTTGGCATTCATATTCTACTTGAAATCTATCAATGCTGACATCTTAATGATGATTTTGTCTCTTGGTGGGAACACCTTGTCAAACGTGTATAACATTGTTGTTATAGTGGAGAATAATTTGATCGATGCCAAAAAGCTACCACCTCGGCCCACGATGGTTATATTTGCAAAATTGTCAGCTCCTACCTCAGAGATAGCTTCAATTAGTGTGCCTGCTCCTCTTCAATCTATGTATACATATCCAAACACACCGTAAAATGTTGCTTCTACATCTAACTCTTCAAGGGATGAGATGAGAAATGTCAAGGAGTTGCTATGAAGTATCTTAGATGAAATAACTACCATCAAGTGGAATCATTACATTCCCCAAAAGCCAGCTTACCAAAATTACCAAGGGAGAAGACCTTCCTACCAGTAGAACCAATTCCATGGAGGCTCACGCACGAGTTCGTAGGCTCAAATGAGTCATCAGATGGTTCCAATACTAACTCCATTGCCTAATGTCCCACTGAGTTCAAATAGAGAGCTGGTAGCGGGGCAAAATAATCTCGTTGATGATATCAACCCCTAGTGCTTCCCCTGCAACGAAGCACATATGCCTCGAAATTGTCTGTGTGGCAATCTACAACAAAGAGTGGCAGAACAAGACAATCAAGATATTGCGTCAGGTTTAGGAGGTTATGCATATGCCTCTCGACAAATGGAAAACTCAATACTCACCATGGAAATGCAAGGGATGTCCTTGGAGCAAGAAATAGATATAGCTCCCGACCAAACACTCTTCTCATGGATGGAAGAAGAGGAGGCAGTATTTGTAAATGGGGCGTCCACATCAAAGTCCCCACAAGTACAATCAAACTATAACACTCGCTCAAAGAGAAGATTCACAAGTGAACCAATCAGTCCACAACCCAAAAGTATTCCTGACCAAGCTTCTAGTACCTTCCCAATTGCACAAAAATCTTCGCCCTGCAAGGAGGTTATTATAACAAGGTCTAAGGAGCAAAAGTATTTGAATCTACCACTATTCAATGTGGTGGAAAAGTTAAAGAAAACCTCTATTAATGTATCTTTATGGGATATCTTAGTTATTCTAGAGCAGAAATCATTGCTGCAGAAGGCCCTACTAGAAGATAGGAGCATAAAGCTGACATAACAACTCTCCAAAGGAAAGGCCATGGATTCGCCATCTCAAACCAAAGTCCTCACAAACAGTGGAGAAGAAGTCTCTATTGAAAGTAAAGGTAAGCCTAAACTGAAACCCTTCTTCTTGACCCTCATTGTGGGTAAGAAATTGTTTCACAATTCTATGATCGCCTCTGGTGCTAGCACCACAGTCATGCCCAAGCAAATAGTTGAAGCCTTAGGACTTAGCTATGAACCTTTAAATAAAGGGGTTATGCAGCTTGATGGGAATAAGGTTGAAACTATAGGTGTCATCAAGAACCTCCCCTTGACTCTATTCTCCTGCCCTAGCATCATTGTTCCACAAGATACCGTGATCATTGATGTTCCTCCCATGTTCGGTCTTTGCTTATCCCAAGATTTCACTTCCAAGATAGGCGGATATCTTTTCCTGGATTAGTCACACTTAATCCTCAGGACCAAGCATGGAGCTAAAATTAAGATAGTATTCGAACCTTTACATTCATAACATGTAGCAAATGAAGCCATGATCAACTTTGAGGCTACTCATACTTCTATCACCAAGGATGAGATTTATTGTACTGAGTTACTATAAGATGAGAAGGTCACCAGAGATAGAACTGATCAAGAGGAGGTCCTCTTGAGTGAATTTATAGACACTAATCCTTTCAACAATTATCATGCCACTGGGTTGGGAACTTATGTCATCTATGATGAAAATCAACCGATTCTGAGGGTCATGAAGAAACCCGAGGGTGGTCAAGCCTCAAGGCTATGGACGTTGCATTTTGATGGAGTGAGATGTAAAGTCGATGCAGGAGCTAGGATATGTTTGACATCCCCATCCAATGAAGAGACACTCAGGTCTTTTCAATTTTAGTTTTCTTGTTTGAACAATGAAGCTGAGTATGAAGGCCTGGTGCAAGGTTTAAGCCTTGTAGAGAGGATGGGTGTTAAAAAAATAATGGTGTTTAGAGACTATGAGTTAATAGTAAATCAAGTTTGGGGAGTCTCCACAGTGAAGAATATTTGCATGAAATCTTATAGACATAGGGTTTGGGACTTGATTGAAAGTTTTCAAGCTTTCAATATTCAGGCGGTGCCCAGAGAGCAGAATGCAGCTGCAAATCACATGGCAACAATTGGATCCCAATTTTACCCTGCTTCCGAATAGATTAAGAACATATAATTTGTGATGAGACCTGTCGGCTCCCAACTCAAACCCCTGTATTTTTGTTTATCTTTGTGTCTTTTTAAGTTTTTTAGAGAAGATTTCTATACATAAGAGAAGGGGAGATAGCATATAAATGCACACAAAATTGAAATACAGTAACCTTTTGAGAAATAGATGTAATAGTTATCAATTTTCAGTACATGCAATGAGATTGCAAGCAAATTACATACCCGAAAGACTCCAAAATAATTAAATTATAAATTTTAGAGCTTGGCAGGCAAGAATGTTGAAACTAGAGGAAATCACTGTCAGGGCTCACGATTTGCTTTCTCCCACGCAGAAGCTGGAGAAATGCTGCTGACAATGAAGGATGCCAACAATAGAACACAAGAACAACCTCATGGAGAGGCATTTTTTCCTTTGATTTCACATGCCTCGAATAGAGAAGCACGCCTCCCAAGGAGAAAATACAACCCTCTGATGCTATGGTACGACCCTGTCAAAAGCTAGGTATCTGATGAAGAACGACGTCCAAGGTAGATGAGCCCTCTTCCTTATTGCAAACACTGAAATGCTGAATAAATAACTCAGATGAAGCACAATAGTACTTCTGTATGAAGCCCTCATAGATGCACTAATTTGACTGGTCTCTCACAGTCTCAAAAATGCTCAACACTGAAGAAGATCTCGCTCTCCAATGGAATAATTGTTCAAACCCTTGTCTTAGAGAATAGCATAGAAAAAAACCAAATGGAAAAGTCAAATAATCATGAATGAGTTTTATTTGCCAAAAATGCCTTATATCCCCAAAAAGGCACAAGTTTCAAGAAAAATACGACTTGGCATATAAAAATACATTTAAAATGTATTTAATTCACTTTTTCCATAGTTGGCAATTAAATAATTGCTTTACCAAGTTGAGCGCACGTTTGTACCTTAAGTGATTTAATTTTAATCACCTTATGAAATATGTAAGTGATACTTAAATATCCATACCTCCCTCCAAACTCCATATATCTTTGTGCTGTCAGAAGCTGGTGAACACTGAACAATAAATGCCTGTACTGAAACCAATACTGGAGTGAAGGAATGGGCAACGACAATACCCACTAAAAATGGCCACTGACCCTCTAACCAAATCTTGTTAGCCTACAAGGGTCCAAGAGATAGGCTAACTCCATTGCTCCTGATAACTGACTAGAGCGGGGACATCATAGCTCGCCCTCCTCGAATTTGCTTGTCCGCAAGCAAACTCAAAGCCGGATGTTGTAGAACACTGTCACCCTCCCAAGTAGCATCCTCTGCCGGTAAATCTTTCCACTTCACCAAATATTTCTTGATAACCCGCCTCCAAAGATGACACTCTCTGGACTCCAGAATGGCCTCAGGTATCAAAATCAACTTCCCCTCATCATCCATAGGTGCCAAGTTTGTAGAAGGAATCACTTGTTGTCCTAATGCCTTCTTGAGGTGTGACACATGGAATACATTGTGAACCTTATTGTCCACTGGTAGATCCAACTCATAAGCCACTTCACCGACACGTCTAACAACCCTGAAAGGTCCGTAGTATCGTGGCTTGAGTTTCTCGGTGCCCTTCTTACAAAGGGTGGACTGCCTATAAGGTTGTAGCATCAGATACACCAAATCATCAATCTCGAAAGATCACTCCACTCGCCGTTGATCAGCCTATTTCTTTTGCTGATTTTGAGCCTTCTGAATGTTCTATTTGAGTGCTCTCATAATGTCTTGGTTCTCCTATAATAGATCCCCAGCACTAGGTACTCTGCTGTCACTCAGCAACAAATCTAGAAAACTCGGAGCATCATATCCATATAACGTTCGGTATGGTGTCATTTGAATACTCATGTGATGAGTGGTATTGTAGCAATACTCACAAAGGTATAACCACTTCACCCATGCCTTCTGCTACCCTGAACTATAATTCCTCAAGTATCCCTCCACCCATTTGTTGACTATCTTAGTCTTCCCATCTATCTATGGGTGGTAGCTGGTGCTCGGAGTGAGTTCTGTCCCGCAAAGTTTGAATAACTCCTGTCAGAAGTTACTCATAAACCTGCTATCTTTGTCACTGACTATGCTCCCTGTAGACACATAAAAATGACCTAGCCTGCAAGCTTTGTTTTTAATCCTTTTCTTCCTAGCATAATTAGGACATTTTAATTATGTCCTTGACTCACTTTGAACTATTAATTAGTTAATTCATAATTATTTAATTAATTCATATCTGATTATTCTTCATGATTATTAAATAAATAATTTTATTTATTTATTTAATTATGTCACTAATTAAGTCCTCTTCTTCCTAAAATTAAATAAATTTTTATTTATTTAATCCACCTTCCACTATAATTAAATAATTATATTTAATTATCTAATTATTCATTAGCCTCTTCTCTCATAAATTAAATAAATTTTATTTATTTAATTTGGTCCACTCTCCTAAACTTTGAATTAAATCTTTATATTTAATTCAAAAGGTTTCCTTTGTCACATTCTTCTATAATTAAATAATATCTTTATTATTTAATTCCCACCTAAATTAAATAACTCTTTTTATTTAATTTCTTCTAAATCTTATTTATCCCAGCACCTAAATTAAATAATTTTATTATTTAATTTCTCCTCTTTTACTGTGCTCATTTAAAATAAGTCCCACTTTCTAATTCCCTCTTTTAGTAAATAATTTAAATTAAATTATTTACTGTCACATGACCCCACCCCTTTTGAATTAAAATAATTTTTAATTCAAAAAGTCAACATCCCCTCTTGAGTCAAATAATTTTAAATTATTATTTGATTCTCCAGCAACTTCGTTTTATGTGCCTTGTCAACCCTTGATTTGATTTTTCTAAAAATCAATCTTGTCCATTCATTTCCAATTTGACCTAACATTGCCCTAACCCTAATTGTGGGTTGTCATATTGAATCTTGTCCCCAGATTCTAGGGCATTTGTCAATCTTTAATCTCATCTGTCCATACAAAATTGCATTTTCTATAAAATGTCAATTTTGTCTTCATTTTGAGATCCCTGGCTATCCATTATTATCTCTTATCTCTTGCATTTTTCATAATTTTGGCATTGTTACTTTCATTTGTCATAGCATATTTAGATTTCATTTGACATAACTTAGATATTTTAGATGCTTACTAGTTGCATTAGGGCATAGTATTGCATACAGTTGTTCAAATCCTTCAATATTTGCTTAGGGCTTGTCATTTCTATTGGCTTGCTCTTCTTAAATCTGAGGGCAAACACAATTTATTTTCAACAAATTAAGAAGGTGTAATGGAGGTTAGTCATGGAGGATGAAGACAATCTATGAGATTGTTCATCTATTCCTTTGCACTTCATTATCCACTTTGGGTTTTTATGTTCTGCATATAATATTGCTAAACCTAGAAAAATACCCATTGTTACACTCCCAGGCAAACTGTGCAATCTGAATACCTCGCGGAAAAACAATTCCGCCACCTATGTAGCCATGTGATTAGTAGTGATTGGGAAGAAATGAGCATACTTCGTCAATCTATCTACTACCACAAAAATGTTGTCCTTCCCTTAAGCTTTCGGCAAGCCCGTAATGAAGTCCATCGACAAGCATTCCCACTTCCTCTTAGGAATAGGAAGCAGTTGTATTAATCCTGCAGGGTAAGTATGTTCTTGCTTGTTTTGCTGATAAACAAGGCATTCCATGACATACTGAAGAACAAAAGACTTGAGACCTTTCCAAGAGAATCTCTCCCGTACCTGCCTGTAGGTCTTAAAGTAACCAGGATGTCCTGCCATAGGTGAATCATGAAATGATCTCAATACCCTGCCCCTCATCTCAGAACCTGGGACTAGAAATATCCTCCCTTTGTAAATGATAAGATCATCTACAAGTGAGTATCTACCATCCTGTACTGTCCCATCCACTATGCTAGAAGCCCACAAGTTCTTAACATACTCTACCACTATCATGTGTCTCCAGTCCTCAACAATCTCTGTAATGGAACTCAAGTGTGGACGGTGAGATAATGCGTCAGCAACCACATTCTGTGTACCCTTGACATAGGAGATGTCAAAATCATAGGACTGAAGCTTACTGACCCATTTTTGTTGTCTTTCATTCAAATCTCGCTGTCCTAGGAAATGTTTCAGACTATTGTGTCAGTTTTAACATAGAATTTACTACCAACCAAATATTGTCTGAACTTGGCCATGGCATGCATGATGGCCAACATCTCCTTATCGTAGATGTTGAAACTCCTCTCAGGACCTCTCAGCTTCCTGCTCTCGAAAGCTATAGGGTGTTGATCCTGCATAATGGCTGCACCAAGACCTTCACCACTGGCATCATAGTGTAGCTCAAATGGCTTGGTGAAATCTGACAAGGCTAATACTGGACATGTAGTCATGAGAAGTTTAAACTTCTCAAAGCATTCCTATGCTAAAGGTGTCCACATAAAGGCTCCCTTCTTTGTCAAATCTGTTAGTGGCACCACATGTCACAAGAATCCATTAACGAACTGACGATAGAAGGTGCATAATCCTACAAACCCCCTGAGTTGTGTCAACGTCTCAGGTGTAGGCCAATCAACGATAGCACAAACCTTTTCTGGATCCATACTAACTCCCTCTCTGCTGAATATGTGATCCAGATGCAAAAGTTTTGCTAAGCCCAAAGCACACTTGGACTCCTTAGCATACAAGGACTCCCTATCAAGTATACTCAATACTGCATCCAGGTGAGCTATGTGTTCCTCCCAAGACCTATTGTAAACCAGTATGTCGTCAAAGAACACTAACACAAATTTCCTCAAGTGAGGATGGAAAACCCTGTTCATTGTAGACTGAAAAGTGGCTGGAGCATTGGTTAAACCGAATGGCATAACCAAGAAGTCATAATGTCCACAGTGACATCTGAAAGTGGTTTTCTCAATATCCTCCTCTCGGACTCTAATCTGATGGTACCCTGTCTTCAAATCAATCTTTGAGAAATAGAAAGCTCCATGTAGCTCATCTATTAACTCGTCAATCAATGGTATGGGATACCTATTTTTGATAGTCTTCCTATTCAGCATCCTGTAATCGATACACATTCTAAGTGTACCATCCTTTTTTTTCACCAGAACAACTAATGAAGCAAAGGGAGACTTACTCGTCTTGATGTGCCCCATATCTAAAAGTTCCTTAATAGTCTTTTCAATTTCATCTTTTAAACGCTTGGGGTGTTGGTAAGGAGTGATCATGATAGGTTTTGTGCCCTCATCCAACTCTATAATATGCTCAATACCTATATCAGGAGGCCTACCAGGTGGTATAACACTAAAAACCTTTGCATGCTTGACTCGGAGTGCTTGGACATCTGGATGATAAAGAGATTCTTGTTGCTCCTGTTGTGAAGGCATTATCTTGCATTCAGCTGCCCAATCCACAATGTCGTGTCAAATCAATCTTTCCATTCTTCTGAGTGAAATTTATTTTATATTGCTATCCTTGATGGCTTTGAGAACATGATTTGTGCCATCAACCTTAAATTTCATCTCCATGTCTCGTAAATTAAGTGTGAACTCCCCTATCGTATGAAGCCACTTCATGCCAAGAACTATATATGTACCTCCCATGTTCACAACATAGAAATCCGCCTTAAACTCAAAATTGTTGAGTTTCATTGGCAGATCCGAAATCATCCTCTCGCAATTGAGAGTGTACCCATTTGCAACCTTCACTCTAATGCCTTCAAACTGCTGAGTTTGAATGCCTCTTTTCTCAACCAAACGCGAATCAATGAAATTATGGGTTGAACTTGTATCCAAAAGAGATATGAATCTTTGACTAGCTAGTAGTCCACGAAGTCTGAAAGAACCTTCTCGTTGCATACTAGACATATGAGCTTCCTGCAGCTCAACTTCAACCTCCTTTTCCGCCTCATTTTCTAATTTTTCCTCATCTATATCATAAATTGCAGCTTGCTGGTCTGAAAAATCAGTCACCTCTTCTTCCTCAAAGAATCACTCCATATGCCTATTTTGTCCTTTAGGCTTGAAGGGGAAATCATGGTTGATTTCATATGGTCCCTCGCAATAAAAACAGAGCTTCCTCCTACGTAGATCGTTAATTGTTTCACGATCCAATGGTGCTGCAAATTTTTTCTTCTGATCAACATTTTCAAACTTCTTTGGATCATATTTAGTATCGTTGTAGGAAGTGGACAGTTTTGAGCCAAATTGTTTATGAGGTGTTGTAAGCTTCATACTGCGAGCCTTCCTCATGGATTCCTACAAAGTAGGTGGATCAAATGCCTTGATCCATCCTTTCATCGGTTTAAAAAGACCCTCAATAAATAGTATGATCAACCTTCTCTCAGATATGCCTGTCACCATAATGAAAAATCTTTGGAACTCTCCAATGTAGGATTCCAAACTACCCAACTGATTTGACTGAGCAAGATCTCTGAAGAATAGTTCGGGATCATGTTTATCAAACTTCTCTACTAGTCTATCAGTAAACTCCTGGTACGAGGTAATCCTATCATGATGAAGTGTTACCATGCCATGAATCCACCAGTCATGTGCCACGCCATCAAGATGAAGAGCTACAAATTGAATGGCATCTTCCTTTGGCATAGGATGTAGTGTTAGGAACGTATCCAATTTACTCACCCAGGCACGTGTTGTAACTCTGCCACTGCCATCATAGTTTGCTAAGGTAAGATTATTGGTAGCCTGTCGTAGATCATTATGCTTGTGTCTAGGCCTCCTGTCATTCATGTTCTTGGTGTGTTCTCTCTTTTGGCTCATGAAACGGTCAAAGTTAAGGTGATCCTTAACTCATGGAGGCATTGCATCCCATTCATCATGCATAGTTAGGATGTTGTCAGCAAAGTTCACTTCACCACCTTCTTCCACCTCCTCTTCCTCCTAAGCGTCATTTTTGACAAAAGTAAGGCATGTGGGTCTCTCAAAGGTGTGTGCTGGAGCAATATTCCTGTGGTGTTCTCCATGTATACTTCTTTCCTGATCTTGATCCAGATTTGACCTTCTCAGAATTGTCAGGTTCTGCACATTGGTACTAAGTTGTTGGAGGATGTTTGTCACCTGTTCTTGGCCTGCCACCATTCCTCTCAATACTTCTCTGGCTTCCCTGTCTTTGTCATTAAGATGAACATCATCATTCCTTTCAGCCATATTATCAAAGTCAAAATCCTCTTCTTGTTCGTCCAATGGAATTGCCTAAAAAGGTTCAAAAGTGTTTCTCTGAATTCCAGGGCCCCTGCGTGTGTAGTGCCTATCAAATTTTTTCTGGTGTGGCCACATAGAATTATTTTTCCCACAAGTTGGCAGGAATATAAAGATCTGATACCACTGTGATGAGACCAGTTGGCTCCCAACTCAAACCCTTGTATTTTTGTTTATCTTTGTGTCTTTTTAAGTTTTTTAGAGAAGATTTCTAGACATAAGAGAAGGGGCAATAACATATAAATGCACACAGAATTGAAATACAATAACCTTTTGAGCAATAAATGTAATAGTTATTAATTTGTAGTACATACAATGAGATTGCAAGCAAATTACATACCCGAAAGACTCTAGAATAATTAAATAAGAAATTTCAGAGCTTGGTAGGCAAGAATGCTGAAACTGGAGGAAATCACTGTCGGGGCTCACAATCTGCTTTCTCCCACGCAGAAGCTGGAGAAATGTTGTTGAAAATGAAGGGCGCCAACAATAGAACACATGAACAACCTCATGGAGAGGTGTTTTTGCCTCTGAGTTCACACGTCTCATATAGAGAAGCACACTTCCCAAGGAGAAAATACAACCCTCTTATGCTATGGTACAACCTTGTCAAAAGCTAAGTATTTGATGAAGAATGACGTCCAGGGTATATAAGCCCTCTTCCTTAATGCAAACACTAAAATGTTGAATAAATAACTCAGATGAAGCACAACAAAACTTTTGTATGAAGCCCTCACAGATGCACTAATTCGACTGGTCTCTCACAATCTCAAAAATTCTCAACACTGAAGAAGATCTCGCTCTCCAATGGAAGAATTGCTCAAACCCTTGTCTTAGAGAATAGCACAGGAAAAAACCAAATGGCAAAGTCAAATAATCATGAATGAGTTTTATTTGCCAAAAATGCCTTATATCCCCAAAAGGCATGAGTTTCAAGAAAATTATGACTTGGCATATAAAAATACATTTAAAATATATTTAATTCACTTTTTCCATAGTTAGCAATTAAATAATTGCTTTACAAAATTGAGTGCACTTTTGTACCTTAAGTGATTTAATTTTAATCATTTTATGAAATATGTAAGTGATATAATATTTATAAAGTCAAATTGACTTTATAATAAAGTGTTAAGTTAAATAATTAACTTAAATCACTTAAATATCCATAACTCCCTCCAAACTCCATATATCTTCATGTCGTCAAAAGCTGGCGAATACTGAACCATAAATGCCTGTATTGAAACCAATACTAGAGTGAAGGAATGGGCAACGACAATACCCACTAAAAATGGCCATTGACCCTCTAACCAAATCCTATTAGCCTACAAGGGTCCAAGAGATAGGCTAACTCCACTGCTCCTGAGAACTGACTAGAGCGGGTACATCACATAATTTATGTGAGTAATCATCTAACCTGCAATCCCAGATAATGACCAAAGTTGGCAAGTGTTCGAAAGTGATGAACACATCACCTCATTCATTCATCATTTAGGAGAGTTTCGATACCAACTCCAACCAAAGATTGTAGAGGCCTATGAAGGGAAAATTATCCAACTCAGGTCCAACAAGCTCCCAAAAGGACTTGTCACTCTCGAAAACCTATTCGATTGTAATGATGCAAGGAATGACAAGAGGAGATTTGTAGCGGAAAAAAATGATTATGCAAACCTCCAGGCCGCAGATGGAAGGAAGCTTAATGATTATGTGTGTTGGGTATTTCTAGCCTATGTTTTTTAACAACTCACACTCCTTGGTTAAACGATGCAAATAATGCCAATTCTTCTTAAGGAGGAGGAAGAAATCAACAATTCTTTTGAAGTCGATAGTGGTTGAAGAACCCTTCATGCAGTGGGGCTGGATTCCATTGGGATGATCAATCCCACCTCTAGTGCGGGACATAAATAGATTCTCATAGCCACAGATTATTTCACCACATGGACCAAGGCCATGCCCCTGAAGAATGCGACAAAGGCGAAGATCATGAATTTCCTCAAGGAACTGGTGATGAGGTTTGGCTTGTTGAAACCCATTATCTTCGACAATGCAAAGGCCTTCCTAGGTTCAAAGGTATATCAATTTGTGCTTAAACATGGCATATTCCTGAAGACATCCTCAAAATATTACCCATAGGGAAATGGTCTAGCTGAGTTGACTAATACAAATTTAGTCTAACTCATTAAAAGAATCGATTTAGAGCATCAAAAAGAGTGGCATCAGAACCTCAAAGCAATGCTCTGGGCAGACTGAATAACCCCCAAGCAAGTCTTTAAGACTTCTCCATACGAGTTGGTATATGAGAAGGAAGAATTATTGCCTATATTCATGGAAATCCTCGCATTGCAGTTGCTTAAATCTCTGGAGGTGGAACAAAATGGAGCCATGGAGGTCTAGTTAGCTGAGTTGTTGGAGGTGCAAGGGAAAAGAGGAAAAGCTTTGATGGCCATGAACAACTGCCAATAGGTAGTTAAGAAGTGGTTCGAAAAAAATACCTCTGACTAGAGTCTTAAGCACGGTGACCTAATGCTAAAATTCAATGAGAGAGCCGCAAAGATCGACCAACATGGGAAATTTGATAGTCTATGGGAAGGCCCTTTTTGTATTATTCAATACAACCAACATAACGCATTTGAATTGGAAAATATGAAAAAAGAAGCATTAGGAATTCCAATCAATGAAATTCACCTCAAATTGTTCAATTAGCTTCATTAATCATTTTACCTATGTAGATATGTAATTATGTAAATATTTTCTTTATGTTTTGTTTCGCTTGAGCTTTGGTACGGAACCAATGATACAGAAGGCATAGAAGTGCAAAGGAGACAATTTTTTCTTTAAAAGACCTTTATATTCATATGCTTTGAGGTATTATAATTCAAAAATGGCTCTTTGGTCATACTTTTCTTGTATATGTATTAACCGCCTTTTGAGGCATATATACAAAATGGAAGAAAAAGGAATTTATTCTTTGATCGGGGCAACATCACCATCAGTAGCAGCAAGCACATAGGGAATTGCATCTAGAACAACATCAAGAGCAACAACAGTAGTAGGAGCATCCATGGCAACAATGATAATTGGAGGAGGAAACACCAGGTTTCTAAAGTCGGTGTACCACTCCACATCGTAGAAGAGCACCACATCGTAGAAGAGCACTGCATTGTAGCATCTCATGAGGAAGTTGCAAGCACAATTAACTCTTTCATGGTGTTCTCCAATCGTCATAAGGCGAAACCTGCTCAAGAATGGCTCCTAGGGCACCACTGCATCTTCTTCAATATGTCGGTGGAGATCACTTGCTCTGGGCAGACCAAGGCCATACACCACATTAGTCACAAATTTTCCAAGGCCTCTAAGGTAGCGCTTTGGGAAGATCTCCTTGATGAGTCTCAGTATCATCCACTTTAGTGTCTAAATGTCAAGAAAGGATGCAACAAAATGTTGGTATTAACTCTGTACTTGTCCTTACTCTATGCAATCCCTCCCCAGAACCCATTTCATCACAATTATTGGCAAAGAATTCTTATTCTTGGTCATGTGCTTTAAACTTTGGCTAGATATCTCACCTAGGAAAGCTACCTATGACTTGTTGCTAGTGAGCCTAATAGGAGTATCCATTGCCTTTATCAGAAAACCCAATTACCAGTATAAATTATGTTAATATCCTTAAGTATATTTATAAAGTTGGCCAGGTACATGCGTGTGATAAGCATGATGATGATCAAGAGAAAACTCGAGAATTCCCCCTGGGGTTACAAACTCGAAAATCCCACCAAGTTGTGGTTGTTGTGTATGAATTGCTACATGCAAGTTAAGAAGAGGTAATTAATCAACTTAAACTGGAGGCAGGCGTAGGTGATGGTCCACATGGCCAAGTGCTAAGTGTAACGTTGTGGACGTTTTTCAGTCTCCAAGGATGAACTCAAATCTTTTTGAGTAATTATGATGCCCCTTGCTTAATTACTTTTTCAAAAGTTATCAAGTGCAAAAGCATGTGATTTTTTTTTATCTCTTCAATTTGCGGCTCAATTTCCCAAGGGATGGTACCAAAAGGTAGGATGATTAATTGTCATCATGAATAATTATCTTTTCAAAGTAGTGGGAATTCATTTTCCACACACAAAAGACTTGGCAGTACATACCAAATTTATTGTAGAAAGGAAATCGTTGTTTACAACTCCAATTGAGAACGACAAGTGTTGCATACACAAGAATAGCGCTAAGGAGTCTTGAATACATATTTCATTGCAAGAGATTCTAAGTACACGGTTTGCTGTGAAGAACCTAATTGAGTTGCAAAAGTTTCAGTGTTGCAAACATTCACAAAATCTTGAAATGGCCCAAAATCCTCAAACAGAAGCACAAGGAGAGGTGGTCCAAAGCTTGATGGATGCCATGTTGGTAGTGCCAATGGCCAATGTTTTTGATGTCATCTCTTATGCCTCACCAAGATTCCTCGAAAATCCAAGGTGACCTCACACGCGAGCCACAGAGAAGAATCCTGATCAGAGGGACAAGACCCGAGGAATGGGATAACATTTATGATCCTATCCTCAAAACTAACCTTAAGAGTCTTAGGGAAGTAGGCTACAAAAGGATGAAAAAGACTAATAACCAGGATTCTTTTGTGCAGAAGTTGTGGTTTCGCAATCTCCCATAGTATATGTTCCCCTTGGTACACCATTGCTCCAAACTAGTTCACGCATGCGCTCAACATTTCAACCCAGATACCGATGCCATTGAAGGCCAGGAATTAAAGATTGTGTTCAACGTGGATGTAATTAGGAATATGATATGCATTCTTATCGCAAGGAACTCTAGAGCAGAGGGCATGGAGACATTCACTGTAGACAATGTGAAATTTTTTTGGAGGACCAAAAAATTTGCTCTGGACTTTTATAACCAAGAAACAAAAAGGGCCAAGGAAGATGCAGCAAGACCACCATAGTTTTCGATTGTGCTCAACACTTTCAACGTAGAATTGCAGTGAGCCTTCTCTATGATGGATTTTTTTGCGGCATGGACAATGATCAATATGTTGAGGAGTTTCAAATGGGTCTGGGTTTCCAGTTGAGAAGACAACACTCTCTATTCTGGTATGACTTCACCGAGATCATTATTCGGGAAATGTTGAACCAATTCAAAGAATACACAATGCAATGTAGGTTTAGGTTTTCTTCTCTCCTTGCTCACACATTCTTGCACTAGAATCTTGATTTCTTTAGGAACGATTTTGGTTTGGTTATGTTTGGAGAAAATGGGATAAGAAAGTTGGTTTATGTGTGGAATCCCCTATCCATAACTCATGATTACTATGCATTCTCTAAGTTTTTCTTGAATCCAATTTTGTGAGATTTTAGTAAGGAGGGTGAGGCTTATCGTCTTTCCGCCGAGCAGACAGGATGGAGGTGGTATTTTACTCCTCCTTGTGATTGGTTCCTAGGAGAGGATTTCTCATTTGTTAGGTTGCATGGTTTCACTAAGGAACCATTCTAGCTCCTGGTATGTGTCATAGATCGGGTCTTGAGCCTTGAGGCATTTCAACAATTGTTGATCATTGATGCTAGCTTTTTCGGGGGAAAGAAGCATAAAGGTTTTTTCAGATGCCCTTTGAACTTTGGCTTGGTAATAATGTTAAAGAAGTAGACACATGTTTTGTTAGAGGCAAAGCTAGCTCATCTGGGGCTAGTATTAATCTGCAAGAATTGGAATTATAACCCTAATAATAATTTGGTGGAGTTTAATATTAAAGTGACTCACAACTCTTAGCCTTATTGGGAGGCTCAGCGGAATCCACATTCAGGAGACCGAGATGATCTGTTTGTGGACCTAGCCTTTGTTCTTGCTGATGATAAGAGGGTACCATGGATCTCTTTTTATTTCCCTTGGCCAAGCCTAGTGACAAACGTAAAATTAGGGCTACCCTTCGTAACTAATTGGTTACGCAGTGGCAGTGGAGTGAAGAAAAGATTGCATAATTTTAGATTTATCATCAGGAGATCCAATGCCTCTGTATAGGAGTGAATTTTCACTCCTAATGCAAATACCCCTTCTACCTCTCTCCACTTTAGAAAACCGAACTCAGAGGCTTAATTCCATATAAGCTCGTTGTTCCCATCACACTTGGCACCTATTTTGAGTGTTAGTGGAGGCGTTTCTGTCAGGGATGCCTGTGCAACACGTAGACGTCTGCATGGCGTGCTTACATCCCTGGCAGATTCCTACGACTAGAGTCTGCAGAGACGTTACACTTCCTATTGGAAGTCAAAGTGTAATTCCTCCCTTTGGTTGGCCAGCCCAAATATGGTTGTTTCTTCCATTCTTCCTTCATATTCTTCATTCATTCATCCATTTTCATCTTTTGGCCATCTCTTGAGCATCTCTCAGCATTCTAGCATTCATCCACAAGGTTTGTAGAAACATCTCACACTCCATAGCAACAATCGATTACTTCATCACTTCGATAAAGCAAGCACAGGGCGAATCCATTGTAGAAGAGGCTTGAGTTCCTCTCATCTTTCTCCTCCAATAGCCTTGAGCACTTTGGAAAGAGGTGGTAAGCTCCTCACTCATCTTCTCTATTGTTTGGTTGAGTTAGAACGTAATGTTTTGTAGTGTCTTTAGTGTACTTTGCTTGTATTTCCCTCTTTATCGCATTATTTCTACAACGTTGCAAACTTGGTTGTCTGTAGAGGTGGAAACACTAAAATGGGGGTCTGATTGCGGCAGACCCCTAAACAACCCCCAAACATTTCCCCTTTTTTCTATGTGTAGGTGGTGAGATCCTGGAGCAAGCTAATGAAAAGGTTATTGTGTGAGATCATCTTCATCACCCTTGTAGTAATCTACTTTCTTTATCACATTCATCTTTACATTTTGTATTTCATTGACTTATTTTGCACCTTTAAAAACTTGTAACTAGGTTGTTAGTCTGTTCTTTATAGGTTACACCTTGTTTCCTCAGTTTTCTAGCTGTGCGGACGCCAGCGTGCTGCGCTGTCATCCCAGAACTGCGCTTCTATCCTCTGACAAAGAGCTATCCAAGACATACAGTTGACCCTAAAAACTAACTCGCCTAGTCTCCTTTCAACTCTTGGGCTTGCAGAGTGATCAAAGTACCTTATAGTCCTCATCATTCCCATCTATTCCATCCTAACACTCCTTTAAACTAAGGTAAGATAGGGCAGCCATATTGCTCTTGACCTTTCGTGACCTAGGGCCTTGCAGTGGTTGGTCCCCCTCTCTTACAGCCTCGATGCCCCTTTCGAGGCGGCAAACATGGATGACAAATTCGACGATCTCTGGAACTGGGCACATGATGATATCGATGCAAGCAAAGATGAGGAAGCAGATTTGGAGGAGGACATTGCGGTAAGCAAGGGAAAATAAGCAAAGAAGGCCCAAATGCAAAGAACTGGAAAGGCAACAGAGCATTCCGACAAAGCTCCACAGAGCACACAACTGGCTACATCTCATTTGGAGACCTCGCTCCAACATACGTGGGCTATGAGGAAAACTAGGGTATCCCAACAGACTCAAGAGGTCATAAGGGTGGATGATTCTCCACTCGTGAAGAGACCACGCATAGATGAAGCTCCTGGGAAAAGCTCACAAGTACTTGCAGCGAGCCAAAGATTGATCTCCATGACAACTTAGGTATCTTTCTCTCCCTCTCTTCTCACTTCACAGTCTTTTGCTTCCCTTATAACCTCTGCCTCTCTCATCACCTTGAGTGTTGGCCTTTCTTTTACTACTTCTACCTCCATTGGAGGTTTCTCCCAATTCTCCCAAATTGGATGCATAGCTTTTACTCCCCCGTGGTCTGTTCCACCATTTGTTAGAGCCCAATCCCAACCTGTTGTTGCAAATCCTTTTTCTCCCACCATGTCAACCTCGATTCATACCGACCAGCAGATGGCATCCTCTACATCTCCGCTTCCACCACTACTTCCTATGAGTCCTCCTACCATTTCTCAAGCTTGACCCTAACATATCATTCCCCTGTTCTCCCCATTGACAGTCTCTCTACCAAATAAAACATCTTCCAAAACTGCAATGATTTCCTTCCCTTTCACTCTTCCTCCTGTTGCACCCTTCATTGGCGAATTGATTAGTTTACCGACACAATTCATTGATCAAGGCAATTGGACTAAGGTATCATGGGCTATCAGAGCCCAAAAAAGAAAAGAGAAAGATGCAACAAAGCTAGTCAAGCCACACATGTAAAACATGTTTAACAAAGAGCAGGGGTCATTGCAATTTGCAACCATGACTGGAACACCATCAAACCACAGTGGGAGATGCAACCTGAGGACTATACCATCCATATTGTGGAGATCGATTTAGACACAGCTCGATCGCAAGACAACGTTGAGCTGATGGAGGAGACTTAGAGAGTGGTGACTACCAACTTTGTAAAGCATAGTAAAAGAAGCGAGAGGAGCTTAAGAACATCAAGGAAAGGATGGAAGTCCTACAAAAAAAGGATAAGGTGAGGGATGCCAAAATTGCGTGCCTATCCCAACAACTGCTGACAGAAAAGGCCAAGATTCAAGAGGAACTCGCAAGGTCGTAGTCCCAAGATCCCAAATTGGTTACTAGACTACAACAGGAAAACTAGGAGCTCGAGGGCTGGTTGATTCAGATGGAGTGGGAAATATAACAAAAAGATGAGGAACTCCAGGGCAAGCAAGCTCAGTTCGAAAAGTAATTTTGAGAGATAAAGCTCTCTTTGGAAAAAGAGTCCACAACCCAAGGCCAGGCTGAAGAGTTATTACAAAGCAGGGATATTGAGTTGAAAACTCTGCAGGAATAACTCTTCGCAGTAAGCAAAAATATTGAGGAGCTGACGCAGGTTGTCAGGTCGAAAGAAATGAAGATTGGTCTTTTGAAAGATCCTCCCCAACCACTTGCTCCTCAGCCAGATCTCCTTTTGGTGGCCCAACAGCTATATATCTCCTACTGGGAGAAATTCAAGGTGTCTTGTTTGACTTTTCAATCGACACTCCAATTCATGATCGACGCCGCCGGTTTAAACAAGGAGGTGTGTGGAACCATAGATGCAACACTCGCCAAAAAATCACGAGTTTTTTTGGCTGGCAAGTTTTCCAAGCAATTGTACGCCAAGAAAACTCACCGTACATTCTGGAAAAACTCGTCGTACATTTGGCGAGCTTTTCCATAATGTACGGCGAGTTTTCTGGAAAAACCCACGCCATTGCCGAGGAGAGGTGTTAAAGGCTAGAAAATACAATGAGTTAAGTTAGGACCAATGCGTTAGGATGAAAGCTTGTGCAACTACTAGCCTTGCTCGATGATTAGTCCTAATTTGCGTTGTTTAAATCATATAGATGCATTGTTAGAATTTGTAGGTAGATTTTAGAAAAAAACCATTTATGTATCAACACCAGTTGTGTGAGTAAATTGATAGAAAGAACTAAGAAGCAATTTTGAAGAAACAACATAAAAACAATAAAAATGTTGCATTTGCAAAGCAGTTTAAACACATCACTTTTCAAGGAAAAATGCTTCAAAAATGAAGAATCTGAAGGCCACGCAAGAAGAAAAATGTGCTTGGTGGCGAGGGCGCTGCCCCTTGACCCCACCCTGTCTCGTGACAGGGAGCACGCCTAGGGCGCTGCCTCGGGACCTTGCAAGGGGCGTTGCCCCTTGACCCCACTGGGGGCTGCCGCCCCCAAACCCTCACTTTCAAATTTAAAAACAAAAGAAGAACTTGGTGGGGGAATTGCGTTGACAAAAAGTGATATTTTTGTACCCCCTCTACATAAAGAATGCAACTTAGAATATATTGATCTTTCACCACCATTGTCACATGCATCTACAAATCTTATTCCTATAGATGAACAAGAACATATCATTGATGAATTTTTAGGAGTCAAGACAATGGATTTTTGAAAATGATGCGGTTTTGTGTCTAATTTTCTTTCAAATCAATCAAATATAACTATACTCAACTTGTTTCTTCTATGTACTCATTTTATTGACTCATTGGATGCATCTTATCATTGAATTTTGCAAAAAAAAAGTGTTTTTAATGAAGTTTAAGCAATTTTTTAAGTTGTCGAGTTTTTGCCGAGTTTTTTTTGTACCGTATTTTCTAGGCTTGGTGAGTCTTGCAACTATGTGTGGAACAATGAAGTAGGTTCCACAGTTCATTGTAAAAAAGGTGCCCAAGGTAGAGAGGTTACACGACAAGTTGTACACGGTGGTAGACTCAAACTTAGTCTCTGCGGGGATTGAGGATCAAAAGTCAGCTACCAAGAAAGCGAGGGAATTCATCCATTGTCATGCAACCATCACCTAGGCTAGCAATTTCCAGGCAACACTGAGTCAGACTATGAACAAAATGTGGATGCAATTTTCCCAATTGACTCAAATGGGCTTGCCCTCACTTTTTTTCTCTGATGACTCGGTGGCCACGACGTAACACATTACAACGATGATCGAGTAGAAGCAATGGTACATGTCTGCCTTTTAAGGTTTCAGTCAACCTCCCACGATGATAGACATAGAAGGTGCCACCTATTAGATCACACATCTCCTTTTTCAACTTGAGTTCGGGATGGGGATCTCTAAGGAGTTATCATTCAAAGAAGTTATTGATCTGCACAAGGCGCAAGAGAATATGTATGCCACATCAATGCCTTCTGAGATCGAATGGATGCCTCTGCAGATCGCACTCTCAAAGCTCTAACTCCATTGCCCCAATGGATAAGGCTCTAGTCTATGAACCATAAATTTTGGGTTCCCATTCCACAGGCGAAATGCCCCTGGTAGTCGCCAAAAGCCATGGATAGAAATCCTTAGAGCTCCCTTCGGGTTGGTATTGATATTTTTGCATAAGCCCCAATCCGCGCCTTGTATGTTTAAGCATCATTCACCCCTTTTCGCAGTGCCCTCACCCTCTTGCTCCATGTGCCCACTGCACGCTCATTGAAGGGGTTTCTTCCCTTGCTTCTCTTTTGAATCCCCCCTTTTTTCCACATGTCAGAAGTGCGCACCTTTGGGAGCCCTCTTTGCTTTGTTTCTCCTCTGAGCTCCGCCCACGTGCCAGGTCGCATCATTTCACGAGCAATTGTTTGGCGGTTCCCACAACCAATGTTTGAATGCATAATTCTCCGCATGTCAGCTTTGTGGGGATTTTAATCGAAAGGTTGGAACAAATGAGTGTGAAGCTTCATCTCTTCGCCACGTGTCCTAACCAATTCTATGGGTGAGTGACATGTGTCACCAAAAGGGTTTCACTACTTCTTCCTTGGGACCACAATCATCATTTTCTGGGGAACGAATCTTGTTTGAAGGCAACTACGTGCAATGAATCGAATCTTTCTATTGCAATGACCTTGGGAAATCATAGTGATGGATATCATTGCTCGTACCTAGGAATTTTTTTAGTTACTGGCTCTATGGCAGTGGGTGATCTATATATACTATTCTTTCTCTCTAAGAAAGGGGTTAGAAATTACAGAAAAGAGACTAAAAAGCTCTAAGCCTTTGTAGTGTTTTATGATTATTATATTAAGATTTACAGATTGTGCCAATTATCTGACCTCTTTGTTTCTTAGTTGATATAAGACATTATATTGTGGTACTTGTTGTATTAAGTAGTTTATCTGCAACTTTTATAATTTCAATAGAAATTTACTATTTAGATCATGTCTCAGACTCCTCTTGTTCAGTAGATGTATGTGGAAGTTATACTATGTCATTTGATTAATTGCTTAAGATTTTCATCTCCGTTTTTTGTTATTCCCGAACATGCAGATTGTTGAACGGACCCTCAAACCTCATTCAAAAGGAAGGTTTCTCGTGCCCACATAACTAAATCTTGGCACATCGCCTTAGGGATAAATCTTTTTTTTTTTTTTATCTGCTTCATTTTCCCATTCTAAACCCCAATTACAGAAGGAGCCGGCTTCTTTAAAAACTCGAAGGTTACTCAATTTAGTGCAATTGGTCCCCCCATTAACTGAGTTTCCTATAAGGTTGTTTTCCTAGCAAAATTAGGCATCAACAATTATTTTAGAAGAACTTGGATCTATTTTATTCAAAGTAAGGATCAAGTTCTTGATATATTTTCTAAATTTCATAAATTTGTTGAAAGACAATCTGGTTTAAACTTAAAATTCTTAGAACTGATAATGGTAAAGAATATGTGAACAATGATTTTAATAGTTATTTGAAATCATTTTGTATTAAGCATGAGCTAACTATTCCCTATACACCTCAACAAAATGGTGTAGTGGAAAGGAAGCATATAACTATTGTTGAAATGGCTAGATGTATGTTACATGCTAAAAGTGTGTCTTATAAATTTTGGGCAGAAGCTATGTTTTGTGCTACTTATATTATTAATAGGACTCCTACTAAAGATTTAAAGGATATAACTCTTAAGAAGCTTGGTCTGGTAGGAAGCCCAATGTTAAGCATTTAAGAATTTTTGGTTCAATTGCTTATATTCACAAACCTAAACAAAATAGGAAAAAAAATAGATCCTAAATATTCTTATCATATTTTTGTTGGTTATGACGAACATTCTAAAACTTGTAGAGTTTATAATCCTCTTAATAACAAAGTTA
The DNA here is from genome assembly GCA_007115665.2 of Sequoiadendron giganteum. Classification (NCBI taxonomy): domain Eukaryota; kingdom Viridiplantae; phylum Streptophyta; class Pinopsida; order Cupressales; family Cupressaceae; genus Sequoiadendron; species Sequoiadendron giganteum. The sequence continues at coordinate 55,796,630 of CM021102.1, forward strand.
AAGTTGCTAGAGATGTATGCATTGCTGAAAATGGTGTTCATGATTATTCTAAAGTGCATGATATTAAATCTTCTCAAAGTATAGTTATTGTTGCAGAGGATGATCCTCAAGTTGAATATTCTCTTAACCCTCCTAATGCATCTCTTATTCATAGTGATAGTGATGATGAAAATGTTGAAATTTATCCTCATGATTCTTCTTCTAGTGATGATACTACTACATCTAAAAGAAAGCCTAAATGGTTTACTAAACTTATGTAAGAAAGTGAGGATATTTTAGCTAGAATGAATCAATCTGGAAAGGCAAATTATTGTAATTATGCTTTGATGTCTAATGTTATGCATTCAAATGATCCTCAAACTTATGAACAAGCTAAAGATCAACCTCATTGGCGAAAGGCTATGCAAGAAGAATATGATACTTTTATTGCTAATAAAACTTGAGATTTAGTTCCCTTACCTCAAGGTAAGAATCTCATATTATGCAAATGGTTGTATAAAACTAAGGTTAATGCAAATAATTAAGTTAGCAAGTTTAAAGTTAGATTATTTGCTAGGGGTTTCTCTCAAATTGAAGGTTTTAGATTATAATGAAACATTTGCTCTAGTAGCTAAGATGCCAACTATTAAATTAGTTCTTGCTTTAGCTTCACATATGCATTGTCCTATTCATCAAATGGATGTTAAAAGTGCATTTTTAAATGGTTATTTACATGAAGAAATTTATGTCTCAACCTTTGCGTTTCATTAAGGGAGGTAATGAAAATATTGTTTGCAAATTAAAGAAATTAGTTTTTGGTTTAAAATAATCTCCTAGAGAATGGTATTCTAAGATTAATTCTTTCTTTCTATCTCAAGGTTTCATTAGGAGTAAAAATGATCCAAATTTATATATTAAGCATAGTGAAAATGATATTGTGATTATTATTTTATATGATGATTTAATTATCACTTCTAATTCTAACAATTTGATTAGTGATGCTAAGTCTCAACTCAATCAAAAATTTCAAATGATTGATTTAGGCCTATTATAGTATTCAAAGCAGAGGTGGACTACCTTGCACCAATTTCAAACAATCAAACTTTCAAGATTCAAACATCAAAAGGTGGGTTTTGACCCACTAGTCTTCATTCTCTTAGTAGCCTTTCAAAACTAGGTTTTCCTTCATAATTTTTAGAGTGGGCATGGTATTCAAACTATAAAGGAACTTTCAGATACCCTTTTTGTTAGAGTAAAGGTCTTAACTTAATTATATTGATTAAGTTACCTTTATTCCCTTCTTAAGATTTCACGTTAGTTTGCATAAAGTGACATTTAATAATTATATTAATTATTAAATGTTATCCTATTAGGGCTTCTATTAGGGTTTTTCCTATTAGGGTTTTATTAGGGTTTGCATGATCTCTTTTTATAAGGATTGATCCCATTGTATTTCATATCAATTCATTCTCTCATTCTCTCTGATATATACATTTTCAGTTTTCAGAGAACCCTTGCTTGTTTGTCTCCATCTCTTCTTTTGTGACAGGTTATTTGCATGCAGGTGATCTTCGGGGTTTGTGGTGTTGTATTTTCTCAACTCCTACACTTTTCACCACTTACAAACATATCCCAAAATAAGATAGGGTTCCTATGAACCCCAATCTTAGACCTGCACAAACATAGCAAACAAACACAATATTAGATTTATATGCAAGTTAGAACTAAGATTCCCCATGAAATTCATCTACAATGCTCAAAATAGGAAGAAATGATGAACAAAACATGAAAACTAATTGAAATCCTATTTAAACATGCAAACACTCAATCCCATGGGGGAATTGGTGCCAATTATGTGTAGAAATTGGCCCTTTCCCAACTCCTATGATGCAATGTTGATGAGTGATGCCCTTTGATGAAGATTCAATTGAGCTCCATGATGAAAATTCTGCATAACCTAGCTAAGATCTTGGTAAAATGGATGAAAATAGATATGTTTGAGGATGAAATTGAGTATAGTGAGTTTTACTCAAATTGTGGATGATCAAATGAGGAGAAAACCCTCTTATTTATAGATGATATTGAGAGAAGAATAGACAAAATGGATGAATGTGGGATCATTCAACATCCAATGGCCAAGTGCCACTTGTGAATATGTGAATGGAGGAAGGTTGTGCACATTTTGATGAATGAGCCAATAAATGATATTAGGTGGAATTTGAAAATTGTGAAATGACATGTTGGAGGGAGAAAATAATGGATTAAATGCCACTTGGCTCAATGGAAAAGGACATGTAAGAGGAAATGAATGCTTTGTTGGAAGGACAAATCCACTTGGAGGGATTTTCAAACTTTGGCGGAATATTCTCAAAAGATGTCAAGTTGAAAGAAAATAGAGATTTAATAAATCAATTAAATATATTTTCATGTGCAAGTGGCAAAATCTAGAGAAATTTGGAGATTAGGATTAAATTAATCAAGGGTTAATTAATTTAATGAAGGATTAGGTGACGTGACTATTCAATTTAGATTTATGGGTTGATTTAAATCAAAATATGAGAATTGGATTTAGATTTAATCAAATAGAGGATTTGATCTATTTAATTAAAGAGGGATGATTATGTTAGATCAAATTAAATAAAGTTTAATATATTTAATTTAATGAGATGACGTTAGAGATTTAATTAAATAAAATGAATTATTTAATTAAATAGTGAGATAGGGTTAATTAAATCAAATTGATTAATTTGATTAATAGGAGAATGACTTAATCAGATAAATAATGATTTATTCAATTAAGGGATGAGATGTGATGACAAGCTTAAGAAGATGATTCAAGATGAAACAATGTTAGTAATCAAAATCAATTGTGTTGGTATATTTTCCATGTCTATAGTTCCTTTGTATGGAAAACCTCAAAAATTGGCTGTCCTACTTTTTGACTAGGCTTAAGGTGGAGCAACAATTTGATTTTTTTTTTATCATAACTTTCAAACCAGAACTGATCAACCAAAATTGATCTCCAAGAAAGAAATTTTGATTCAATACCCATTTGGCCATTATTTAACATATCAAAAATTTAGGGGTGGTTACTTTGTACGAAGATGCTCAAATTTGGACTACCCTCACTCAATTTAGGCCTACTAGGGTTTCAGACATGTTTGTAGTAGAATAGACACAACTCCCTCAAAACACAATTAAATTGCGTGCAATAAAAAATAGAAAAAAATAGATTCAATAACCTTTAATTTCCAACTGGTCTCAAGCCATGAAGTGACTATACTTGTCTATACCAATCATAAAAACAGAGAAAAATATTTTGGAATTGCAAAAAATAGAGCACATTTTTGCTTCCACTTCCAAAAATTTACAACCAACCTTGCCTTCGACCACACAAGGAATTTTAAATTTTTTTCCATCATTTTCCAATGGACATCAACCACTTTTCAACTTAAAACTATTCAAATTCTCACTTTATGCAACATTGACAACATTTTACATTATTTTTGCAACAAGACCCCTAATGACCCAAAACCGACTCAAACACCTATGAAATGGTCTTGTAAGACCTTATTGCATGAAATGGACTCAAGTATAACAAAATTTTAGCATTTGACCCCTCTTGGGGAATGAAAACCTGGGTGCCCCTGCACCATACTCCCGAGGAAGAAAATATTCAAGATCCACTTGAATCATGAAAACTATGCTTGAAAGCTCTTGCCTGATGTCTTTAGATCCCTGCATATTACCTTTTCTAAAATAGTCTCATGTTGGTTTCATCTTCACCTTAGGTTTCTTAAACATTTAGCAAAGACAACTATATAAAACTATGTTGCAACTCACCTTCCAAAGGTGCCTTATGCAATGACAGTGGGAATTGATTAGTCTTCCCATCAGATTGATGATAATCTTCCTCCTTCACTTGGATGATAACAATGGCAACATTGTCCTCTGAAATTATTTGTGTAACACCACCACCGACTATGCCTTCTTTTCCCTTCTTTTCACACTCTTTCAGTGACCTTGTCAACATGGTAACATCTGATTGAAGTAACTTGGTCTGCAAATCCATACTAACAAATTTATCTTCCCCATCATCATCCCTCTCTACTATCCTAGTAGCAAACAAAAAGCACCTTGCATCCTCAAACTCAAATGACAAATGTGTACCATGGTGGACTAAATGGAAAGATTTGTCCTTGCATTCAAATAACTAAAAATTTGAATTCTACAACTCACCTTGCTCAACTTGCACATTAGACTCAAATGCGCTCTTTTCAAACAACTGCAAATGATTGGTCCTTTGCATTGGGAGTAAAGAATGTGAAAACTCATCCATAACTATGTCCATATTTCCCTTCAACATAACACTAGAACCTATTTGTGATTCATGACTTACCTCTTTCTTAGATGGTTGTTGCTCTTCCTTTATCAACAAAGATTCTTCAATGTCTGGTTATGTTGTCCTCTTATGCATCTTTCTCTTTTGAATAAATTGCTCGATAGGCCACTTTACCTTCTTTCTTATTGGTAAATGCCAACCACTTTCTTGTTTTTATCTCTCAAGAAGCTGCTACATCTCAAGTTCCATTACTTTTTCCATTTCTTCCAAATCTTAGCTCAAATTTATTATCTCCTTTTGAATACTTACTTTTTTTAACCCTCTCATCTTTCTTCTTCCTCTCACTTTTCTTTTTTCTTGTTTCTTGCTTGGTACCTCCTTACTCTACAAGTCTCCATAGAATTTTCTCCTCATATCTTCCATTCTTTTTTTCTCAAGAAATTCTCTTTCACATTGCTTATTCTTGTCTTCATGATACCTCACCTCAGGCCTCTTTCTTTTCCCTTGGCCTAGTCTCTTGGCATCCATGTTCTTGCTTCAACTTGCAAAAAGATAAAAAACAAACTCAAAAGACTTACCTTACCCAGATCTTCAAGCTCTGATACCAATTTTATGCAAAGCAAGGGTGGACTACCTTGTACCAATCTCAAACAATCAAACTTTCAAGATTCAAACATCAAAAGGTGGGTTTTGACCCACTAGCCTTCATTCTCCTAGTAGTCTTTCAAAACTAGTTTTTCCTTCATAACTTTCAGAGTGGGCATGGTATTTAAACTGTAAAGGAACTTTTAGATACCCTTTTCACCACTTACAAACATATATCAAAATTAGATAGGGTTCCTTTGTATGGAAGGCCTAAAAAATTGACTATCCTACTTCTTGATTAGGCTTAAGGTGGGGCAACAATTTGAGTTTTTTGATCATAACTTTTAAACCAGAACTGATCTCCAAGAAATAAAAATTTATTCAAATACCCATAACTATCAAAAATTCAGTGGTGGTTACTTTTTACAGAGATTCTCAAATTTGGACTGTCCTCATTCAATTTAGGCCTACTAGGGTTTCAAACCTGTTTGTAGTAAAATAGACACAACTCCCTCAAAACACAATGAAATTGAGTGAAATAAAAGAAAAAAGAAAAAAAGTAGATTCAATAACCTTTCTTTTCCAATTGGTCTCAAGCCATGAAGTGATCATACGTGTTTGTACCAATCATCAAAACTGTGAAAAATGTTCTGGAATTGTACAAAACAGAGTACTTTTATTGCTTCCACTTGCAATAATTTACAACCAACCTTGCCTTTGACCACACAATGCCTTTTTAAACATTTTCCATCATTTTCCAATGAACATCAACCACTTTTCAACTTACAATCATTAAAATTCTCACTTTATGCAACATTGACCCTTCATATTCCACATTGTGCAATTTTGACAACATTTTACATTTTTTTTGCAACAAGACCCCTAATGAACCAAAACTGACTCAAACACCTATGAAATGGTCTTGTTAGATCTTCTTACATAAAATGGACTCAAGTAAAACAAAATTTCAACATTTGACCCCTCTTGGGGCATGAAAGCCTAGGTGCCCCTACACCATTACTTTATTTTTTGGGTATGCAAATTTGGAAAACACCTAGAGGTATTTTTATTTCTCAACAAAAATATGCTCAAAATCTCTTAGATAGATTTATAATGAATGATGAAAAGTGTGTTTCTACTCCTTGTCAATTAGGAACTAAATTAATGGTTGATATGGAAACTACTTTTGTTGATCCTACTTTGTATAGGCAATTAGTTGGCAGTTTGAATTATTTAACTCTTACTAGACCTACTATTTCTTATAGTGTTGGTTTAGTTTCTAGATTTATGTCTAAACCACAACAAACTCATTCTAAAGTTGCAAAAATAAATTTAAGATATGTTAAAGGTACTCTTAATCTTGGTTTTTTTTATGATGCAAATTATGATTTTTCTTTAAAGGGTTATATTGATTTAGATTTAGGAGGCGATCCCAATGATGGGAGATCCACTTGTGGTTATTGTTTCTTTGTTGGATTAGGTGCAATCTCATGGAATAGTAAGAAACAACAATCTACTTCTCTTTGTTCTACATAAGCTGAATATCACATTTACATATCATTACCTATCCATAATTATATTACATCATAATCATAAGAAATACATACATCATAAAGCATACAATAAAGATAAATCAGGTGCATTCATCCATACATCATCATATACAAGCATGAACCATACATTGATTATCCATAATATATCATAACATATAGAATCATGTTCTAATCATATAAGTGCATAAATATCATTAGCCATCATATAAAATAGACATAACATACGAACATGCATCATATAGTCACCATAAAAAAGAATGGATCTCATATATATATATATAAAATGGAGTACAATATCATGATGTATCTCAAAATGGAGCTCGTGGGCTCAAAATAAAAAAAATCAGTGTCCAATATATATCATAAGTAAGCTAGCCCAAAGCTACCCATATCTCTTGAGGGAGACAGTCCAGATAAGGGAGGTTTGTCCTGCTATGGCTGTGATCCCGTGGGCTTGTGTTTTGATTTCGATTATCGATCATATAGAGATGGCCTAGGTTGAGAAACCCCTCCACTGTTCTAAGATTTGTGAGAGTGTGACCTACTATGGCTACGTTTTTGTGTGTAGGTCGGTGCCCTCTCTGTTGATGGAACTTGTCGCTCATAGAGGCCCTTGTAGTATCTAGCCTCTTGTCTTGCCTAGAAGAGGTGATGACCTAGCTTGGCCATGGGTCCACTAATAGTTGAAATAAAATCCACACACTGCTAGTCAACCCTCTATCTCTCAATGACAACCAAGTCCCTCTCAGTAGCGAGCCTATCAACCTCTACCTAGAAAGCTTGTATGTGTGCATTTTCAGCTTGGAGTCACACTTGCAAATCAACAATCTGAGTGTCCTTTGGCCTGTCTCCCTCCATCTGCTCCATAGTCCCCAAAATTGAGACATCTTGGAATCCCTCACCCAGACTCTCTCCCATCACAATCTTCTCTTGAACTGATCTCTCCTCTCCCATATTCTACTTGGCCTCTTGCATGGCCACCTCTTACTCTCCCTCTGGTTGTGGTCCCTCCTGCTCCACCTCCACCCTCGGTCCCTCCTGCTCGGGCTCCTCCCTGATAGGTGAGAGTTGTCTAACTAATCTCCGTCCTTTATCCCTCCCCCATTGGACCTTGCCTCCTTTGTCTCCCATGTTGCTATCCCCACCATAATCACCCTTGCCTCCTCTTACTCTGTCATCTCCCCCCCCATTCTCAGAGTTTGCCACATGGACCCCTACCCCTTTGCTCAATCGGGGCAGGTTGATCTAGATCTATCAATGGATTTGGCTTGTGTGTGGCCCACCACACATCATACTATGGTGTTGTGCCTGCATCAAAAATCTCTTCATTGGCACCCCATAGAATAGGCTGCAAGGAATTAATGTCCTGCTTGGTTATAACCACATAGATCATCTAGACCGACTGGCTGATCTCTTGTGAGGACCTAACGAACTCCATTGTACCAACATGAATCCCTTATTGCTCCACAAACTGCCTTAGTACCCACTCTAGAAGGTACTGCTCAAAGATGTGTTGGGACTACATGGTCCACCTAATTAGATATTGTGCCTATTGACAGCATGACAAATGCTCCTTGTCGTCCTCCCATAGCTGACAATTCCGATAAGGTCTCTAGATAAATGAAACAAGCAGATCAATGACATGACACCATTATCTAACATTGTTGACCCTAGTTTGTGTGACCACTCCTCCATACAAGAATACATACGACATTCCTGCTCCTAGCTAGCTCCCAATGGGAGGTCAGAACACAACAATGTGCTCCTAGGTTCGGATCATAAGTAATGTGGTCCTGCAGCTGATGGACTGTGATCCTCTACAAAATCATGAAGTTGGGAATATAGCATGGCCAGAAGGCATGGTCCCCATGTGTACATTGTCCCATGGGTCATCATACCAATCAACATCTCCCCTCATTTGATAGGGAATCCATTTCCTCGATGATCAGGAATGATGATCCTCGTGATCACAGTGCATAGAACTACCTCAAACCACTCATACCTCTTGGAAAGCACATCCCACTAGATCTCGTACTCCTTAATGCTGAGATCAACAATGTCCTCATGCTCGAAGGACCTCTAAATGGAACCAAACCCACACTTAGGATCATATGAAACATGGGCTCCTCGAATTAGAAGTCTTAGAATCCACCACACATCCTCCAATGTCACTGTGGCCTTGCTTGTTGGTAAGTAGAAGGAGTTGGTCTTTGAGTGCCACCTCTTAGCCAACACAGTTAGTAATTCCCTATTAGCCCTAATCACGGGCATGAAGGTCACATAGTATAAACTAAAGGAATGTAATTGGTCCCTCTCCTCATCAAGTGGCTAATCTCGCAATTTGAAAGTCGATGATCGAATCTCCTCGGTGTAAATGGGGTCGTATCTCACTTGTGATCACAAGAAACTACATTATGTCAGTTGAAAATCCTAAGCAAACCTATTCAACCTCGATCACAAAAGAAATTTTATTTGAAGTTGGGGCAAAAACCTAATTAGACAAATGCGTCACACTGACAAAACAAATGTGGCTTATCGGTCAAATGCATTGCACATTTGCATATGTGACACAAATTAAAATGTGTTGCATGGTCTAATGCATGCTTCACACAAGTCATTTGTGGAATTCAAACCATTGAATGTGTCGCATCAATACACATGTGTCACACAATCCCTCACATGTGGCTCACAATCTCATTTGTGTCGTTCCCAACCACAGTTGCATTGCATGAATCACATGTGTCGCACTTCATAGTTGCATTGCAATGCATTTGACAAACCCTAACTAGCAGATGTGTTGCACTTAGTGGATGCAATGAACCGCCCCACTTGCGGTGAATGTAATAATAGATGCAGCGAACAATGTGCATTGCATATGCTTTCCCTCTCTGGAGCCCTAAAATCAAGCAAAAAATGACAAAATTACAAAGAGGGAAAGGCACGCATACTGCATCCTTGGAGCACTCTGACTATTTGTAGGTGTGAACTTTGAATCCACGATACAAGGTGTGTGGTATGGGTGATATTTTGACAGCAACTTTGCAACAAGGTCACTCTCACAACTCACTATTCACTCAAAGTAAAATGCACAAATGACCATTTTACCTCCCAAAATTACATTTATACCCCCTTAGACTAGGATTTTTACCCTCCCTTTTAACTAGATGCATTAAATATCGAATCTAAACTTTATCAAGTATCTTGGAGGTCCTGAAAATGAAAATTTTGTTATAAACGTCTTATCTACTATCAAATTTGCTTGTCATAATAGTTTTTTTCAAAATTTACAATTTTTTTTTTAAATTTGTAAAATTTTTCTGAGGGGGCATAGGTCTACACTAGGGCATATTTTTGAATTGAATGGATTTGATACAACATTCAGATGACTTCACATCGTATCAAAGATGAGCAAAATGTAGACATTGAAAAATGTCTTGAACCTATGAACACCAATTTTCACATCAATTCCCCTTTTTCCCTGCATAATTAAATAATTTTAATTATTTAATTATTATCTAAAGTCATATTCTCCTATTAATTAAATAATTTTAATTATTTAATTATTATTTAAGGTCATATTCTCCTATAAATTAAATAATTTTAATTATTTAATTAATTCATTTTCTTTTTTATTCTTCCTCAATTAATTAAATAAATTATTTAATTACGTCACTAATAAATCCTCACTCTATAATTAAATAAATTATTCATTGGCATTTTCCTACTATAATTAAATAATTATTATTTAATTATTCATTAGCTTTTTCTTCTATAATTAAATAAATCCTATTTATTTAATTATTTTCCACTTTTTTCTCCACTATTAAATAATTATTTTAATTATTTATTAATTTATCTTTTTTATAGTTAATTAGAAGTCAACTTTTCCCTCTTCTTTTATAATTAAATAATTGTTTTATCTATTTAATTATTCACTTTCCCTCCTAAATTATTTAATTTACTCCAACCTCCTCTTTTTATGTGCCAAATCTTATCTTCTATTTCAATTAGTTTCCACCCTTGATAAGATTATATTGCCTTTTAATCTTCACCGTCCATCCTTAACTAAACCCTATTTTTGCCCTAACCCTATTTCCTTGCTTCTCAAAGCAATCTCATCCATTGATCTTCATCATTGAATCTTAGCCCTTCTTTCAAATTTGATTTTCTATAAAAGAGACTTATCATTTTCATTTCCACCCTAACCACAACTACCATCTTCAATATTTTGTTGTCATTATCACTAGAATGTAGGTGATTCAACCATGACATAAGAATTATAGTAATATTGCTTTGTTATTTTATATTTCAATATTCATTTGTATTTCATTGTTGAACATTTGTATTTCATTTGTAAGATTTAAATTTTATATATTTAATGGTTGATTCATGCCTTTTGCCATGATTTTACCCTATTCTACAAAATCTTCAAAATTCTTCCATCTATTCTAACCGTTACAAATAATCAAATAAAAAACACATAAAATAAGCAATTCTTCCCCAAAATGATTACGATCTTTCTTGTCTTTTGAACATAGAACTCATCAAATTTGAAGATTCTATCTTCGGCTCATTGGGAAATTATTCGAAGTGATAACCGACTGATTACTCTGCAATAGAAGGTAAAAAACAAACGAGGAGAGGTCGGAAATAGAAAATGCAGTATTCATATATTTGAAGAGGAAGGGTTTGCGCCAAACAGAGTTTGCGCAACAGGAAGAGCAACGGAAGACATCCTCCTCGGTCGCCAAGACAGACCCTGAGATTGCCAAACAGATTATTGCATATGCAGAGTAAGTAAATTAAATTGTTTTTATCATTCTTTCTTATTATCCTTTCTTTTAAGTCTCTTCGAGCAGTGTTTCGAGCTCTTTGAAGTGATTAAGTAGCGGAATGTTGTTAGTTTTCTGAGATTTTGCTTTTCTTTCCCCGATTATTTTTTAGGTTCGAAACCCCTGACTTCTTCGCACTTTCTCTTCTTCCATAGAAAAAATGTTTATATATTGTTTGGTAAACAAGGCTTAATTTTTAAGGGAACTCCATAACTATTGGGAGAGACAAAGGGAACAATCCCTATGTGATATTGCTATACAAGGGAGGGAAATTGAATTTGAGTCACTTTGTTTACAATTATATTGAATTAACATTACACCGACACGTGGAGGTAGCCCCTAACTTCAATTCAAATAGGAGCGGATTGCAAAATTTCGTAAATCCGTGAGAACTGTTTATTCAAATTATTGTAGTATTTCATTTACAAGGCATTGACACGGAAAACAGTCTAAATGGAATTAAATTAAATTAAAAAACACAACAAATTAAAAAAAATGTTAAAATACGTAGAAATGAAAAAACTCGGGTTTTATAAACATTTGTAGTGTTTTATGTGAAAAAATCACAAATTGCATGTGGGTTAGTGAGTAAACATGATTAGTCATGCTCTTTTAAAGTCTTTTGCTTCCATGATTCAAATGGTATTGGATTTTATATTTTCTTTTTATTTGGGTTAATGTTTTGCTATGTCATAAGAGGGCCATCGTTTCCATCTCCGTAGGTAGCGGATTATAAAGTTTTTTTTCATTTGGGGTAACTTTCTGCTATGTTATAAGCGGACATTGTTACCACTTCCTTGGGTAGTGGATTGTAAATGATCCTTTTATTTGGGGTAATGTTTTGTAGCTTCCCAAGAGAGCCATTGTTTCTAACTCTATGGATGATGTATGCCACACCCAACAATCTAGATGAGGTGTTTTATCTAATTTTAGAACTTTATAATGTCTTCTAGAGATTTGAACCTCCATTTTCCAAAAAATTATCATGTCCCTTGGGGAAATGAAACAAGAGGCTCCATTATAAAAGCATGTATGTGCCTCCTTTGGATGAAAATTGTATTTAAGTTTGGAACACCCAATCTAAATCAGTCCACTTAGTAATGTTTTTTTTTCCAATTTGGTAAATTCCCCTCTTTCCCATAGTCGGGGGTATCTCCTCTATCAAATTCACATAGGACTTGTGCTGGTTTCCCAGCTGGTTTGTGTTGCACCCGGTGAGTAGGATAGAGTAGTTTATGTCATCTCAAGTTTCAGCACTTTATCATGTCTCCTGACAATCTGACTAGGAGACTTTGTTATGAATACACTGATCTCTTTGTCACTCAAGCGTATCCCTTTACATAGTAGTGGAGCGATTTAAATCGTACGAAGATTTTCAGTTCTTTCTGTTTTGAAGGAAATTATCTAATATTTTAAAGTTTGGAGCCCCCGTTTTCTCACCTGTGGCAATTCAAATTGCAGTGGAATGTTTCTTTTTAACTTGATAAGTTATCTTTATTGGGTAAGCTTTGCCTTAGATGCCATGGCGTAGGGGTATCTCTTCTGTTAAATTTAACTGGGATATGCAGCAACTTGAATGCCTTATTTATCCAATTTAAACACTTTTATCATATGGTATCTCTTATGTAAAATTTACCTGTGATTTGCAGCAAGTGGGACGACGTATTTACCCAATTTAAACACTTTCTCACATTGTCTCTTCTGTAAAATTCACTTGGAATTTGCAACAAGTTGAATGCCTTATTTCTGCCATTTAAACACTTTATCATATCTCCTTCAGAATTGAACTTGAGTCTCTATTATGAAAGCTCCAATATTTTTACCACTCAAATTTATCCCATTCCTCAGCAGTGTGATCTTTTCTAGGTTTGCCAATTTTGAAGGAAATTAGTTTGAAGTTCAGAACCACTGACCTCTGTCAATTCACATGAGATGAACAGATCTGAGATGTTTATAATTTGGTGAGTTTTTTGTGACAGGTAAGTGGTCTGTAAACTGTTACAGATACTCCTAATCAGCTTGGCAATTATGGATTCCTGCATTGTTTTCACTCAAAACAACCACCAGACAAGCAAAAGAATGTGTTAACAGGAATAAAAACACCATGAAAACATAGTAATAGCAATAAAAAGACCATGAATGACTGAGATGAGAGATATGATCTGGAGAAACCCTAATAATAGAGAAAACTCCAGTTGAGGCACAACTACTACCTCATCTCCACCATGCAATCAGCCAAGTCCATAGAGTTCAGTGTATGAAAATCTGAACGTGACCAATACAGCACAACAAGTACCAAGAGCTCAAATATACAACAATTTGCTGTTCTGTTCATATACCCTGCTCCAACTGTGTCTTACAATGCAAAACCTCTTACTTTCAATGGAAACATATACATATACATACTTGTATGCTTATCCAATAATATATATATGTTAAGTGGCTTTATATTCTAATGCAATCCAGGCATTGCTGCTGCTGTTCTTATTTCTGAACGGCTTGCTTGTTCCTATATCTCTGTTGGATCTCTTTGAATCAACTTCTTCTTCCCACATATTTAACATCAAGGAGGGGTAAATTTTTTATTAAAACAAGAAAAAGATACAAAGCAAGGGCATTAAATAGCCCTATCAAGTTCCACCAAGTGATCGAACTGTTGAGGCAAATCTGGGGGTTGTTGACCCCGATCCACCAAATTCCAATCTTGAATATGATCATAAGCCCATTTAGCCAAACAATCAGCAACACCATTCCATTCTCTAGGAATATGAGTGAAAGTAATATACTCTAGAGAAGCACAAAGAGTGAGAATTTGCTCAACAATCAAAGCCAACTACCAGCTCACATCATCTAACTGCCGCTTATTCAGCAAGTTCACCACAACCTAGGAGTCAATCTCACATACGATCCTTCGCCATCCCAATTGACTACCCCACTCCACAGCCAATAAAATGGCCTGAGCGTCCATTACATTTTTAGTATGAAGATCCTTATAAACAAAGAAGATAAACTGAACATCTCCAGAGCTATCTCGACCCATACCACCAATGCCAGCATGACCCAAATTTCCATGGGAAGAGCCATCTGAGTTGATTTTTAGGACTCCTTGAGGAGGAGGGGACCATCTTCCCTCCCTATTCACCTTCAAGGTAGGATGTCTACATCTATTGTGCATGAGCTGCCGTTGCGGAGGAGGAAGATGAAAACGATTACAACAACTAACATCACGAGGGTCCACCGGCACAGTCACATCACACTTAGCCACAATAGTTTTTTCCAAAGAATGCAGAATTTTCCACCATAGGTGAGGGGCCATCAATAACGCATTCTAAAAAATCTGCCTATTCCTCTCCAACCACAGGTTCTAGATAATAAATGATGGGCCAAGAGCCCAAGCAGTTTGAAGAAAGGAGGTAGAAACAAGGGCCTTGCCCCACCGTTCCACAAACTCTGGCAACGAGGAAACATGCCAGCAGGCCGTATTCCACACCCTCCACTAGAAATGCCAAATCTCCCTAACATAGGAACATTGGAAGAAGAGATGGGAGACATTCTTTTCACAGCCACGACACAAAACACACATAGAAGGGCCTTGGAAACCATGCTTACATAAATTATCCCAAGTAAGACACTGATTTTGAGCCACAAACCACATGAAGAAATTGCACTTGGGCCATGACAACTTGTGCCAAACTTGCTTCCACCAAGGGACCTCAATGTCCCCAAACAACTGCCTACCCAACTGCTTGTAACTAGCAGACACAAAGTACTTTCCAGACAAATCCGGACCATCCCAAGCCAAGATATCAGGTCCCCTCAAAGAATTACAAGCACGAGAAGCTGGGAAAGCTCGCGCCTATCCCCCTCAGACCCTCCAGGTGGCCACTCAGAAGGATGCTTCCAACGAAAACTTACAATCAATCCACAATGCTGCGCCACCTTATAATGCTCCATGGTATTCCAACCAGCCGCAATAAAAACATCACAAAGGGATTGAAGGCGGGGAGAAGAAGAGAGAATAGGAGGGTGACCATCCCACAAATCTGACCAAAAAAGAGCCTAGGACCTCGAATGACAGATCCAAAAAAGTGCACGCTTAATCAACTGCGTCCCCACTTTCAAAGTATGCCAAATCATAGAACCACTCCCTTCCAGAGGGTAGCGAGGAACCTCAAAAGAAGCAACCCCCCGAAGATATTTATGGTTGAGAATACGAGCCCATAACTGGTGTAGATTGGTACACCATCGCCAATAAAGCTTGGCGGCCAAAACTTGCCCATTCAATATAGCAGAGCGTAAACCAAGACCACCCTCCTGCTTTGGTCTACACACAGATTCCCACTTAACAAGGCTCAGGCCATACTCCTCCTGTTTCTCCCTTCACAAACTTCTTTATGTCTGCCCTCTTAATTCTCCATTTATCTCTTCTATATCTGTATGTGTCTCCTTAATATATTTTTGCTGCTTCCCAGAGTGTAGATTTATTTCTGTATATGATTCGATGATGTCCTTTGCAAATGATCTTACTTCCCTTATATATCCTCATGTCTAAGTGAAATGATGCATCCCTTGAATAGAGCTCTCTTTAGGAAAAATACATGACTGTTGTTTTGTCCTATCCTCCAATGCTGCTTATAATCACTCTCTTTGTTACATCCAAGTCGCTGCCTATTACAATTCCATCGCTGCTGTTCAATATCAATTACTTATCTTATATTCCATCGCTGCTTTTATTAATATCAAATCTGCTGCTAGTTATTTAGTCGCCACCTTCTATCAATGATCCTTATATTAATCGATGTCTTTTATTTAAAACGGTTGCCATACTGCTTGTTAGATGAATCGGAGGATTGTAGGGGCTTGTTGTAGGGGACAGATTCTGACAACCAGTCTGACATGGAATATTCTGTCCCCTTTGTGTTTTGTAAAATAATGTTAATATATTTATTATATTAGTTTTATATACATAAATATATATATTTTTTTATAGTATTATATAATTATAATAATTATAATTATACTAATATTAAATTGTTAATATTTATATTTAGATTGTTATTTATTTTTATTTCACTAATTAATTTGATTTTTTTTTTAATATTTTAATGTTGCAATTTTGGAGGCATGACATTTGCACACACAGACAAAAGTTTGTAAGTTCAAAGTGAAATAGTTTGTTGCTTCACATAAATTTGCTGGGGCAAATGGGTGTTCTTTGCTAGGTTTTTAAATGTTTGCCACAGTGTCATGCGAGTTCGCTGCGTGTAAGTGGCAGACTCACCAAAAGTGGAAAAGCACCAAGTTTTAAAACCTGCACGTAAATTTGTCTTCATCCGGAGGATGCTTCAGATCACCTCGAGTCTTCAACAACCTTGTATACAAGTCCTCGATGTTCCATATCTGATGAAAAACAACTTATTTACATGAAGAGATTCCTTGACTCAAATAGGGAAAAGCTGACCTTTCAATTGTGGAGATCAATGGGTGAGAGTTATACTTATATGTAAGGGTCTCTCATACCAAAAGAAAATGTTACGAGTCTTACGACTATAAACCTGGGGTTGACTGCCAAAATATGGCCAAAATATGGCCAAAATATTAATAGTAAGGAAAAATGCATCCATATACTGCAAAAGAACCTATCAACTACAGCTGCTATAGGCTAGAGCCATAAATGCCTGGCAGCTCGATAGCACATTGCATAAATGTTGTATTGTTTCAGGACAATACAATGTTTTGTATGGATATACCTTTCTTCAAATTAGAAGGGAAAACTCTCTTGTAACTAAAAATTAAACAAAACCCTAGAACTCAAGAAAACAACCTTTAGTTTTGTACGATATGTACAAGTTGGATCTTATGGTTGTGAGCATACATAGCAAACAAACTAAAGAACTTGCCTATTTTTTTGGTTCTTGGGTAAGGGCACAGTGCTTATCAACATTTATACTAAGGATGAGAGATTTTTATATATTTTTTTTGAAAGTTAACCTACAACAACAAATGTTTGTGCTCGCTCGCTAAAAGCAAAGACTGGATAGCATCAATACAACACAAAAATTGGATTGAAAACAATGCACATGATCTGATAAATTGAACAAAAGGAATTGCATACAAAGCCACAATTACCTACTTGAATGAAACCTGCAAAGCCTGCAATTACAATAAAGCAATTCGTTTTACCTAATCAGATGTATACAAGATGACACAAAAAGCTTGAATAATAATCTTAGCAGCAAGCAATCATAAAATTACTATTCCCAAAATCTCAGGGCCAATATCATTAATTTTTTAAGTTTTTACAAGCTCTTTTCCATGCAATTTATTTAAGATAAATAAAAAGCATACTAAATGTTCCCGTGCTAAAAATGCTTTACTTGCACATAAAGCAAACCTTAAAAATACAAAAGTGTCCTAGAATACATTGTTGAAAATAAGAAAGCTTGAAATAGAAAATCTTTGAATATACATTGTCTAAATTAAGAAAGCTAGAAATAGAACATCTTTGAATAGATCTTCTAGAAGATCATCTCAAAATAGCAGTCTCTTGGGATTTGGGATTTGGATTGGGGTCTCCAATGAAAGCCCTGATAATTAACCATTTGAGCTCATCCCATTTGATGTTTGTGGCCTTTGAGCCATCAATTTATTTGATAAGAAAGTTAAGGATACTTTATTCAGTCCAGTTCAAGTTTTGGCAGTCACAGTAGTTGTGTACATGATACATTCTAATTGACCCATTGTTTTGGAATGATGCATTATTGTTGGTGGGTTCATCTTTCTTATGAAGATGTCTCAATGTTAAAAAAGCAGAAAAAAATGAAGGGTATATGCATATCAGAAACATATTTTGAAGATATCAACATCCTCTATATTTGCATGAAAGTTATTTTTCAGTTCTGCCTTGATAAGGAAAAACTAAGGCTTGTTATACATTATTGCAGATTAGATAATGGGCCAGTGAGATACAGAGAGGAGTACAGCAGGCTACGAACACGGACCTATAATTCATTAGATGTGCATAAGGTATGCTTAACATTTTACCAGCTGCCTGCACAGAAATGAATGAATGAAGTAAAAATTATGATAGTCTTTTGCAAGAGTTCTGAACTGGATTTGACATTATTATCTTGTGGAACAGTTTTTATTAGTTTATATGGTTTACTGGTGTTTAAAAAGCAGTTTTCTACTCTTGATCGATAGACTTGGGATTTAAGTACCAGATGTTATCCTCATTGTTATTGTGATAGAAGATAGATCTCTCAGTAGCATGCTTCTCGGTAAACATTTGCATAATTTTTATTTTTTGTTTATATTGGGTAGAGTTTACAAATATAGCTCATACGCGCAACTGCTTGAAAATATGACCTAAAAAACCTCCCGATGAGCACAATATAAGACTTAAGTATGATCTAATCTGTCCAAAATAGTATCTAATCAGCCAAGCAGAGTAAATAGCAGCAAGATTTGACACAAATACTAACTGACAATATAAAAGGATGACAGTCCAGATTGGCCCTGAGACAATATTAACCAACAAACAAGCATTATTTCTTGGACTTCTTATGAGCCTTCTTATCCATGTCCTTAATGAAGCTTTTAATTTGATTCTCTGAAGCATTGACTCTGAAATCAACATGCTCCTTAAGCCAGCAATTTGGGTAAGCACGAACGGGGACAGCAGGGTATGGGTCATCCTTTTCACCAGTCTCAGATGAACTAGCAGACTCAGGCATATTTTGATCCAGAGCCACATCATCATCAACTGCAATCTCGTTACCATCTGTTTTAGAGCCACCAACAAAATCAATAGGATTAACATTTTTGAAACTGCTAACATCCTATTGAACATTATTCTGAATTAGCCAATCATCAGCACCCTAGTCAGTGTCTTGAGCACCATCTTGACCAATGGAGATCTTTGTCAACATTTGGAGAGTAAGAGAGTGGTGGACAAGCTTGTAAGTTTTTTTTGACGTCTTCCTTTTTATGTAGCTGCAAGCAAACATGCCAAGCAACACATGAAATCGTGACTTCGACTGAGAAGCCAGTTAACAACCTTCTATACCCTTCGAATACCTCTTTATTCCTCTAAATATACCATGAGACTTCAGATGATGAAACTAACCAAAGTACAGACAATAACTTAGTCAGCAGAATGTCACAACAAATAGATCAAATAAAATATCAAACCAATCAATTTCAGATTTACCAGCACATGCAGCCCAGGAAGGAAGAAAACCAGGGAAACCCGGGGACGCGTCCCCCCCAAAAAATGCCCCGTACCCGTTCCCGGGATGTCCCGGGTACTGGGGGACGGCAGGGGGACGGCAGGGGACCGTCCCTCTTTTTGCAGAAATCTCAGGAAACGTCCCGGGGACGGGGGGACGGGGTTGACCAAAAGAGGGACGGCTGACCAGTCCCGGGGACGGCAGGGGACGGCCAGGGGACGCCTGAGCCGTCCCCCAGCAGTCCCCCACGTCAAAACATGTTTTAAAAATAAAATTTATATATATATAATAGTTTTCAGTTTTTTGGTTTTTGAGTTGTTCGTTTAAATTATTTTCATATATCTTTCACAATATTTGGAACACTCACAAGATAAATATTTGATGCTCTATTAGAGATATATAAAAATAACAAAAAGTTATTCCAAAAGTGTGTAAACTTGAATTTATTTGCTTGCTGTTCACTAACAGGTTTTAGAGACAAAGACTTAGGATTTTGACCTTTTTAAACAGTTCTTCACAATTGGAAATAGGCTGAATATTAAGGCAATTTGATGCCCAAAACTCCTTGAGTGCAACAATTTGTGAGCTGAAAATAACCTTATGTAATTTGATATAAGTTTATAAAGTATAACTTGGAGGTTGTATTATGATTCATGTATGTTAATTCTGAATTTTCAATGTGTATTGAGTATTGACAAAGAATATTGAACACAAATGCTATATATAACGTATATTATGTATGCTTTATCCATGTTTTCATATGAATATTTTAAATTTTCCCTATATTTTATATAGCCGTCCCCTGCCGTCCCTAATTTTGGCCCCAAAAATCGAAAACTTGGGGACTCGTCCCGCCGTCCCCTGCCGTCCCCGTCCCGGAAACTTGGGGTAACCTTGAAGAAAACAGTTCCATACAACTTCAGCAAATTGACACTAAAAACATAGATGGTATGTAGTCTCTAAATGTCTAAGCACTCAAAAAATAGATGGTATGCAGTTATATGAAACAGTTTACATGCTTTGTCTATGCATCCATGTTTTGTATAATT
Source organism: Sequoiadendron giganteum (assembly GCA_007115665.2). NCBI lineage: Eukaryota > Viridiplantae > Streptophyta > Pinopsida > Cupressales > Cupressaceae > Sequoiadendron > Sequoiadendron giganteum. The sequence continues at coordinate 55,817,201 of CM021102.1, forward strand.
GTTCATGTAGTCTTTGTATAAAAAATGTTCAGGAGTTTTCCCCACCTAGCTCACCTGAGGATATTGACATGGGTACAGAGCAGCTTGAGATGATTCAGTCTATTGGCGAGAGTACACAGCCGTGCCCCACCACCCAGACAGTTACGCTTATTGTAGAGCCGGAGCCCATACAGGAAGGGGAGCCTTCCTTAGCTCCACAGCCGACTATAGTCACCCAAGCATTGCCCATGGCTGTTCTAGAGCAGGAATCCAGTGATTCAGAAGGGATAGTCATCAAGTTTACCAAACCCGATGAAACTGATCCATTGGGTACTATCCAGCGATATATCCAAGATTTGGAGCCTCTGGCTGCAGTTATACAGGAGGTAGCAAACATTTCCCATAGGCTGGACCGTGCCCACTCCCCACTGGTATGGCGCGAGGCCCAACGAGTTCTAGCATTTATGCAGACCGGTTGTGAAGAGGAGTTTAATAGCCTCTTGGTGTCCAGAGGATGGCCAGAAATTGAGACCGCTGAGATGATGACTACATGGTACCCTGCCAGGCCTACTTTTGGGGGGAAGGATGGGAAGCTCATTTCAGCTCTCTTTGGTATGGAGATTGCATTCCGGGAGTTGTTTTATAAGCTGAAGCGTCAACAAGTCTCTAATATTCAGCTTACCAGCAAAATAGATGAGGCTTTATCCATATCACAGAAGGTGCGTGCTGAGGCCGATGCACTTACTCAGTCCTTACAGGAACAACTACCTCAACAAACATACCTTACCGAGGCGAAAAAAGCAAAAGTGGCTGCCAAGGATACAGAATTGGTGGAGAAAAACAGTCAGCTTGAGGACAAAGACAAAGAGATTGAGAGGATCAAGCATCAATTTACAAAGGCTGCGCAAATGGTGAAGCTGGCCAGAGGGAGGGAATTGTTAGCAGCACATCGTCTCAAGTTGCAGACAGAGGAAGTTTACCGGCTTCGCCAACTTAGTTCTCAGACGTCCACTCCGACCGTCTCCATCCACCCGGCTCTAGGGACGTCTTCTCACCCATCCTCTCAGTAGATAGTATGTTTTATTGTTCTCTCCCAATTTTGTTTGCCAGTCGCCTAGAAGACGACTTTCTTTTTGGGGAGGCTGATGTAGTCGGCTAATACTCTAAATAAATCTTTTTGTAATCAGCAAAATAAATAATTATTAGTTGATGTAATCGGCAAGTAGTTGCCGACGGTTGGCGGTTGGCAGTTCTCAGCAACTATCGGCTGTCCTATAAATATAATGTTTGTATACATCAATGTGGACTGCAGGCATTACTATCCCAAACATATTGTAATTGCACATGAATGAATAGAAATATCTTCTGATTGGTTATATGAATTATCTTGTTTATACTTTATTGTTTACTTTGTATAATTCCTTGTGTAATCACTCCAGTAGAATCGGCAGTAAACAGTTCACATTTTGCATACATATTAATAAATGCCCATAATCTGTTCCAAAGGCACTCATCTGAGCATGCGTTTCAGAGGATGTTGGCAAAGGTAGAAGAGTCTGACTTTACATAGCCAATTGCATTCAGTTAAGAGTTTCTAAGTCCCTTTCCACAAATCCATTTCGTGCATGTTCTGCAATCATTGCATTTCATGAGATCATATTCGTTTGGGGTGCCTTGCCAAACAATGTATGTGTCTTAGTGATGTTTCCACATTTTGCATACATGTCTACTATTTCAGGCTTATGAATTTAGTTTGCACATAGGATTTCTGTCACGGGCTGTAGAAGTACAGATGCACAATTAAATCTTAGACAGACTTGCGGGGTGCAGGAGCATAGTGTCAGTTTGACTGTATGTGTGTAATAGAAGTCCACACCTTTGCCCTTTTAAATTAACATGCTGTTGTTTTTGTAATTGTCAATGCACATAGAAATTCTATTGGCATGTATGTAATGCTTGTTTGTGGAGTGCGGGAGCATGTAGATAATTTATAATTTTGCAAGATTGTGCCATATTCCCACCTCCTCACATTTCTATATCTTGGTGGACTTGCAGGCCTTTATTGCAACTTTGCAATAATTGCAAACGTGCACGAGTCCCGGTTTCCCATCGCGCACAGACACATACACACATATATATGTTGGGTAACGTTATTGGTTCTTTGTACTTTTGCGAAAGTGCTAAACATTTCTTTTTCTTTGGTTCTCCATTGATTTTGGCAGTTTTCTGGGCTCTTTGTGCAACCTGCCACATAGCACCGCAACTCTGCTTCTCCTCCCATTATACTATGCCAGACGTTTCAATTGCTCGAACAAGTAAAATTCTCACCATTACACTGCTGCTGAATTTTATTTTAGAAATGCCAATACAATTTGGAAGTCCGTAATCTGCTTGCAAACTTAGCATGAACACAATTGCGAATGAAAACTTTTGTTGTTCGCAAAATTTATTGGGTTCTTGAAATGTGAATATGCTTTCCACACGTTTACAGCTGGTGGTGCAAACTCAAAGGAAAATTTGGCATGGTAAACTGAAAAGCAATTTTCATTATTTTTACTTCAAAGCTTATAATTCACTTTAGGCCGCCAGTGCAAATATTAAAAATTCCAGCAATATCAACAAAATGAACTATCTGGTACACACTGAGCAACCCTCTAGCTACATCCATTTCATGATTTCCACAGATATTCAAGTGTGAGACATGGTGATAACTAGCTGTATGACCTGACAGATTTTTTTGATATATATATTGAAGAGAAGCAATCATACAAAATTGCAGCCTTAAGAGGTTACAATAAGCCGTTGGTGGCTACAAATGAGCATTTGATGAACAAAGACTGCTAAGTATGAAGAGATTACAAAGGATTCAAAAACTACAGATAGATATGTGAACTACCCATAACAAATAGTATCAAGGTAAAGCTAAAGAAAAAAAGAACCATATGTAGAGCAGTATCTGTTCTGTTTGCTGCTGTATCTCCCTCATGGAGGCCTAACCATAGCTGTCATTCAAGTATATTGTCAAATCTTTATAAACTGTGACAGTGCATATCAAGTGACATTGTCATTGAATGAATAGAAGAATCTGGAGCCTAATGTGTAAACTTTGAAATATTGATTCAACCAGCATGTATAGGATACAAATTAAGAGTGTATGGTGGAAAAATGTATCATAAATATTGCTCAGACAGTTAGAATTCATTTGTTCAAAATAAGGTTTTGCCTAGACAAAAACCCTTTCATGGAAGTTTATGAGAAGAAAGCTTAAATGCAATTAAAAGAAACATTTATCAGAAGAAAATTGACAGAGTTTTACTGCGGTTAAAAACATGAGCTTTTTTGGTCCTTAAAATCTGTTTTTTTGGAAAGAAATATATTTTTTTCGGGGTAGGGAATTTGAACCATACCCAGGATGGACCTCACCTGGGATCTGTACCCGGACTGGTTTGGTAGGGTATTTCTCTAGAAATGGGTGAACTGGTAACATAGCTTTTTGATGATGAGAATCTTCATTTTCTTTTGCAAGCAATACTTTTCTTGAATTTGCAAATACTTTGCTGATAAATTTATTCTACTTAGGAACTAAGGATGACCTCAGTTTCTGCTAAAAAAGAAGTGCCATTGTCTTTGTCAAATGTGGTATATATAAATTATGCTGATAAAATTTGATTTTGCAGCACGAACTTCTTTGTGTACTTTATCCAGTTTTAACTTTGTATCCATTGTTTCATGGACCCAGTGGCTAAGAGGTGAGCGTTTCATGGCAAAAACATCATTTCTCTCCACGAAAGGGCCAATCGTTCCAAAGAGTTACAATTTTCAGACCAAGTGCCCATCTTTAATTGGCAGAACACTTCAAAGTCCCCATTGGATGGAGAGAAAAGTGGCAAGCGGTCAGAAAATCTCCCCCATATAGAAATAAAGTGCCTAAGTCAAGGAGAAAAATCAAATAAAGTGATTTAAAACTGAAAATCGTTGACTCCAGGCCCACCATTCACATGGGCACTCAAGATGGGAAGGAAAAGCGGATATTGTTTTATGCCTCTTTAAAATGGATGAAGTTTGAATTGCTTTAAAGTGGCTTTGAAGTTAATATTTTATTATTATTTGAAGCTTTAGAAGCTACCTCTGGTAAGCTATAAATACGTATCATTTACACATAATATGTCATGAGAAAATTGAAGCCGTGCTTTTGCTGCTAATTTTACACTCAACTTCAAGTGACAACCAATGTTGTAATTGTGCAAGGGAGAAATGACGTAGTCAAGACCAGGGGGTTTAGTTAAAAATTGCTTAGTCTAGCAGTCCACATAATCACCACACACATCTATGCACAATGGAAGCAATTAAACGCGAAACAACAAATTTATTGACTTCTTGTATCTAATTACAACTTGCATACAAAGTTATAATATGCTACAGTAGACTCTTGTAATCTACTTCTCTTTCACTCTCAATGTAAGGCTTCCATATAGTCATCACCCTCTTGTTAGAATTCCCCTTTTTCACTTGGGATTACATGCATTTTCAATTTTGTTCCGTAGATTCCTATTTCTCTTCTACAGAGGTCACCTAATCCCCTCTATCTCTAAAGAGAAAATCCACCACTGAGAGATTCACTCCCTAGGAAAACAATAATGCAATATATGATATTGCTGCAACCTCATCAAGAGAACTATTCAGTTTCTGTCGCCTATTACAAAGGAAGAACCACCATGTGCTAGAAATGGAACACCCTCCTCCAAGGAAGAATGAAAAGTCATGAAAAGTAGCACCAGAGAGGAACCATGTGCGTGGAGTGTATTTGCCTGTGCAAGAAGAGTGAGTCAATCTAAGCAAGTGCCATGCCAACAAGGAATATTCCACAGTTTTGCTGCAGCAGAGAAAAGATTTACGGACCAAGAATATGAAGGTCAGCATGTCAAGTTGTCATAGAAACAATAAATGTAGAGATAAGATGCAGAAACATAAATGATTGTCGACCAAGAAAAAGGTCACATGGTTCAAGAAAGAATGATTGAACAGCCCCAACAGGAACGGTAAAGAAGAATCATCACGCAACCTAGAAAGATATTATAGCCTGCCATGAGGAAAGCAGTAGCTGATGCTAAAAGGAATTCCACGACCAGCAACAGGAAGCATTCCTTGCAAGCAAAAGAAAATGTTTCATGCAAACAAATACTTAGTCACCATGATAGGACAATACAAAAAAACAAATCTCACCCAAAAGGATGGAACAAAAGGCATGGCCCAAAATGAGCTGCCACAAGTAGAAAACTCAGCCACCAATCACTGCTCAACATCTACATTGCTAAAAGTAATAAATAGTGTGAAGCTGTGAGCAATAGATTTGACACTTCTTTCGCCCAGGTTAGAAAAAGACATAAAGCACCTTAAATGAGATAGTTGACAGCTGGTAAATTAAGTTGTTGTAAACGTATCCTTTCTATATGTTTTTATTGCATAAAGCAACAACAATCTTTATCTAATCAGCAGCAATATCGGTAACTCAACATTAATATTAAAAGTAGCCCTTTATATCATTCCTATTGCCACCTACCACTAAGGTGTAAACACAGTCATCCTGTAGCTGAGTACACATAGTCTGCTTGTAGCTGGATTACACACATAGATTTGTAGTAACTTATGAGTCTGGTAACAATTTATAAATGTTTTGTAGCACAACTATAAGTGTGTATCATATAATAAACCCTGCAACCTTCCTGTAACAACCTTTTAGAATCAAGCTGAAGGAAGGAATCAGAAAACTGAAAAACAAAATCAGCAAATATTTTTAATTTTTTGGTGATGCAGGTTTGCTTGTGGACCCTGGTGCTTCTGCATCAAGAAGTCAAATAATAAAGAAGATCTATGTTAATTTTGTGCGTTATTGATTCCTGAATGTACAAAGCAACTCTGAATGTTTTGTAATGATTCATTTTTTTTCTAGTTGTTGCTATTTCAGTGTTACATTCTCTTCAATTTAAATTAGTTGTTGACGTGATTCCAATGATCTTTGTTTTAATCATTGGATAACATTGTTGTTCAAACCATATTTTAGTTGAGTTGTCAAAAATTGACAAACTCGTTGGTGACAGAAGATTTTAGGTCTTGTCATCTAACCTCTGAGATAAATAACAGATAGTTAAGTTTTCTTTTTAGTTGTTTATTTTTGTACAAAAGCTCAAAGGACAGATTGTATAGTGTATACAGTAGCAAGCCTGTTTATTGTTACAGATTTAGGAGTAGATTAAATCAGAGAGCTTCCCCTACAAATTTTAAGAGCGGAGTTCCTCATCCATTGTTCCATTTTGTGTTGTCATGAAAGTGACAAATTAATAGGTCAACAAATTGATGTTTGGACATTTGCATCGTGGACTCTAAGCAAGATTGTTTTGATAATTGTAGCTTGTAAGGTTGAAATCCAAATCTCACTTGTGCCTTAGATCAGCTATACTTGTGCATTTGCTAAGAGATTCCCATGGAAGATTTCCATCTCATGCTTAAACCATGATGTTCTCTATTTGATAAATAATCACTGTAATTTGTTGCTTTGTACTTCATTTATTTTCATTATGCTCTATTTGGGCATGTCTTTGATGTTAATACTTGAGGTTTTCAAAACTCTAAATTTTTTCCCCTTGGTTTACTCAGCTTTTCTCTAGATTTTGAAGACTGTGGTGCCTCTGAAAATGTTGTAGGAGGATATCATTAAAAAAACATTTAATAATAGTTTTCTCATATTCATCATATAGTTGTGGGCTGCTTTGTTTTATGTTATTATAGTCTGCTTGGGTATATCTTCTTTCTCATATATATATATATGCTTTGTGCAATTATTATTATGAGAAATGAGAGATTATTAAAATATTAATTGTAATATTTAATAGTCATTTTAGTTTTAGTTAATCGATAGTTTATTTTTAGTCAACTTAATTTTTAGTAACCTCTCTTTACCTTTTAGTTTGTTTTAGCATCTTTTAGTTATCAGCTTTAGTTTGCTTCAGTTAATGATAGTTTCTTTTTAGGAACATCTTGTAATTTTTTATATAAGGAGTATTACTCTTGTTTGCAAATAAGAGAATAATGAATATTGAATATCAATTATCATTTCATGGTATTAGAGCTTAAGCTCAAATTTCATTGATGGATTTTTTAGTAATAAAAATTTGTGTATTCTTATGGATTTTCTTATAAATTTCTTAGATGTTTTTGCTCAATTTATTTAATTTAAAATTGAATGTTTTTGATTAAGGCAAAAACAAGTTTTGATGGGACCCCAAAACCCATTACAAGCAAATTTTGAATGGATCTGGAACCCAAAACCAGAAGGTTGTCAAAACTTAAAGACATGAAGGCACAAACAACCAAAAGGATAAAAAGGTCATCAAATAGCCAACAACCGGCCAAAAACCAGCCCCCCAACCAAGAACCATCAAGATTTACAAAATAAAATTGCTCTTGTGGGAGCGGAGAGTCATGTCAAAAGGAGGTTTAGAGGATTTATCTTTTTTTTCCTTTTACAGTGATCCAACCCTCTTCTACTTGCGTTGCCTTATCAAGCCAAGCCAACATACCATTGTCCATAAGAGAAAAACTAGCAGTCGTTGTCTTAAAGATTTCATTTGTATTCCTCTCAGCAAGCGTGGTCAAATCAGGAGAGCCACCCGAAAAGGTAGCCAGAATAGAAGTGGCAGCCAAAGGCCCACTCTCAACCTCAAAAGGGGGCACAACATTGTTGTCTTGCAAAGCATCAACAATCCCGCCATTAGAGATAGCCGAAGAGGAATAGCCGAAGAGGAAGCCTCAAGGCCTTGCGATTCCTGAGCAACAACCTCTGAGAAGCTCCTTGGTTGCCCAACTTTCTTCAAAATCATGTAATGTTGCGAGGAAAGATCTTTCCACCATGTAGCCTTCATGGCTTTTTTCTAAAAACCACATTGAGCAGCAACATGACCTATTTTGAAACATCTTCTAAATCAAAAGGGAATCTCCTCATAGTCCAAAGCTTGGACCCAAGAACTCTTAGAAGTTTTAAGTAGAATTTCAGCAGACAACCCTTTTGAAATATCCATTTCAACCAATATGCGGGCAAAGGTAGAGTGAAACATATCAAAAGATGCATCATCCACTAACAAAAAATCACCAAAAGCCTCACCCACTTCCTCTAAAAGGGAGCCAACTCAAAAATGGAGTGGAAGATTAGGAAGCCGAACCCAAATCGAGATTTTAGTGAAGGTTTCAGAAGAGGGGTTGAAATCAGCATGCCAAGGCTTGATCATCAATAAAAATTCATCCTCCCAGCTAAAAGAGTGATTACATAATATTTTGTTTCTATCCATATCAATGTCAAATTTAGCAACAAAAAATCCCTTGGCCATGGGGAAAATATGAACTTTACCAATTATTAAAGGCTCCCATTATTTTGAGATCCAAGAATGCAGTTGAGGGAGAGAGGGCCAGAAACCCTTAAACTGACAGATCACCCCATGGGAGGAAAAGGCAGAAGCATTAAAGTCGATTTCCTCCCCCGTCTCAGCAGCCAAGTCAATAGAGAAAACATTAGCCACAGGAATAAACCCGCCAGACGGTGGTCTCCGAGGTTGAGATCTCTATGCCAAAGTATTATGTGAATGGTCCACTCTTTCCTTGCCATTACTACAGAACCGACGTTGATGGCCATTAAGGACCTTATGCCTAGCGTATCGACCAACTGTAGATCCATTCCAATTTTCCTTAGTTGGCCGAACATCCCGTCCATGCGACCCCTCCAGAGCAGCGAACGAGGCAACAACAGCGCGGGCAGAGTCCACTAGGCCAAAACCAATGCCAACTGTCGGCTGCAGAGGCTCGCTTCCTTTCCCGCTCGCGATCATTTTCAAATTTATTTAAAATTGAATGTTTATGGTTAAGCCAAAAAATTGAAAAAATATTTCGAAAGGTTTTTTGACATTTTTTTTTTAATAAAATTTTGTGAAGTTTTTTAGCCGATTTGTTTAAAGATAAAAATCAAGGAATTTTTGTGAACCGATTTTTTGGAAATCAAAGGGTTTTTGAAGGGCTTGTTGCAAAAGATTTTGTGAAGATTTTTAAGTAGATTTGAGGGTTTCTTATATGCGCAGCCTTCTTTTCGGTTGAGTTCGTGATTTGAATTGGATCATCAAAGTTTTTTGAAAGTTTTTATTTTTAAATATCTTGCTTTTGTAGAGTTTTTGAAGATTTTTTCTAAAAAATCTTGTTTTTTCAAAGGTTTTTTTTGGAAAATCTTTCTATTCCTAAGTCTCTTTTTTTAAGATGGTTTTTAATCGTGGGAGTTGTGACAACTGCTTGTCTAGTGTTTTGTGCCAACTAATTACATAATTTACCTCGTTTTTCAAACTTTTGGAAAATAAGAGGGATGGTTGCTTTAATGAATGTAATGTTGGAAAGTATGTAGAGGTTCAATGGAAAGACTTACAATATCTGGAAGCAGAGAAAGCTCACAGTTTTCAAGTCTCAGTGTCTAGATTTGATTGTTTTGTGGGAAAGGACCACTAATCGCGAGGTGTTTATGCTTCTCGAACTATTAGTCATTGATGATATGTTTCCAAAAGACTGCGGATAAATAGGATGACCATTAAGGGAGGGTATTAAAGTATTAATTGTAATATTTAATGGTCACCTTAGCTTTAGTTAGTTGATAGTTTACTTTTAGTTAACTTAGTTAGCTTTTAGTAACCTCTGTTTATGCTTTAGTTTGTTTTAACATCTTTCAGTTATCAACTTTAGTTTGCTTCAGTTAACGATGGTTTCTTTTTAGAAACATTATCTTGTAATTCTTTATATAAAGGAGTATTCCTTTCGTTTGTAAATAACAAAATAACGAATATTGGATATCAATTATCATTTCAGAGATGGGATGACTTTTATTGTCCTTCTGGATAAAATAGTTTGTATGACCTATGAATTGTTTAGAAGATCATTTTTGTGGTTGTTAAGTTTTGGACTAAATTCCCCAATCTTTGTTTGCTTTTCTTGGTTTAAGATTTCATTAACTAGGTTATGATTCTATATATGTATGCAATTGTGCCTAATATTGTACTATAGTAGGTATGTTAGAAGAAAACATGTTATATATTGTACTTCACGTGGTACACAAAGTACACATCTTATAGATTCTTGTTTTCACGACAATGTGCAGGTTGACTTTGAAGTTAATGTAGATTGGTTCTTATTTCAGCAATCTTATTTTTCATTATGAGATTGGTCACTTCGTGTAGTTATTGGGGCTAATCTAGTTTGAGGTTGATGGTAGTTTTTAATTCCTATGTTTGTTTGTTTATATTGTAGATATCACTTACCAGGGATTTTAATTTGTGTAGAAAGGTACAAAATTGTTGTTTAATTACAAGGACCAATCATAGGTTCTTAACAGTGCCATTAAATGAAGTTGATGTTTAAAGTTATGAGGTTATATTTACAATTGTTGCATGTTTGGTAAAGGTTTATGAAAGCAACCATGTAAGGGGTTTTTGATATGAGCTGCTTAAAATGGATTTGCACAACTAATTTTAGAAACCTTTCCTGAAGTTGTTGTTTTGAAGTTGTATCCTTATCACTTTTTGCATATAAATTTGTGGTGATTTATTATGAAAGTTGTATCCTTAACACTCCCCCTTAAGGATATCAAGGTCTTAGATCAAACTCTAGCCATTTCATTTATAGGCTAGCTTGAACATCTAGAATCTCTTATAGATTCATCTCATTGACCTAAGGGATTTGGCTTAATAAGAAATTATCTTTGGACCTACATGATCACATTGCGACCATTAACGTATAACTCTCCTTAATTAGATTGTCAGAGTAATTTCCAATTCAACTCCTCACACACACATTTTAAGATAAGTAAGGGGTCAACTAGTTCTTTATAACATCTCTACACCTTTCAGCTAAGGACAATAAGACTCAAAGATATAATAGTCTTAAGGACATATACCCAAATTCACATGCTTGGTTGATTCACGAATGATACCTTTTTAATTTGGAAATTAGAGAAAAATAAAGAATCATAGTCAACTTTGAAAATGAAATGACAACCCATCCTATATCAACTTAAATCCTTTATTAATAACAAACTATCCAAATAGGTGTTAGAATATATCCTTAATAATAAATTAATAAGTAATTACCTACTTTTGCATCCACTCTTTTGGTACTTATTTTAATGTGAGCTAAGTTACAATAATTACATTTTTCCATTGATATAATAATTCATCAAAGACACCATATTTAAATTGAAATATACCATCCATCTAGATTAAGATTTCAAAATGCATGCATGAAGAATTAACTAACATTATGATACCTATGGGCATTGCATCTTATTTTTTCCAACCAAATTGTACCGGACCTATGTTTTCACACGAAAACATGTCTAGCACTTTGTATAAAAATTTATTTGCTAAAGCAATAAGCAAAAAACCAATTTTTTTGTATCTCTTTAGTGAGGAAAGGACCGTATAGAATTTGGAAATAATACATTACTTGGCAGCCTATAAAAAATTAGCAAGCCTCACAAAATTTAGAATGCAAACAAACCTAATGCATCAACTTAATGAAATAGTTGTTATTATTAAACATTGAGTACTTTCCTACTATGATTGATTGCAACCTTGAAGACCCATAAGTACAAACAAGCATTTGACCCATGTTTAGAAATCATAAGGCTCAAGAATTGAAGGTGGTGGTATAATCACTATGGGGTGCATTCAATTATAACCCATGTTTATAAATCTTGAAATTTAGGGTTTAAAGCTTACCCCACGTAGTCCTAAAGTGATAAAGTTATGATATGAAGATCATGGGATACGTTGCAATATGACGCTTTAGAATTGGGTTTCAAGCTTTCCTCCAACACTTAATTAAATATTATAGGCTTTCAGTTAGCTCGATTTGAACTTTATCAACAAACTAAAAGAAAGATTGAGTGTGACCTAGAGCCTCAAGCCAATCTAATGCAAGGTTACAAGACCAATTCCTAAGAAATCTATACCAATAATCCCCAATGAATAGCATACTCAAACACTCCAAACCACTTAATGAGTGACATTATTACTTGATCCAATCAATTTACAAAAAGAAAATAGAGGAGGAATGAGATATATTCATTTACCTTAGCAACAATGTCCATTTTTGTGAGTTTGAAAGCGATTCCAAGACAACGAAAGATAATAGAAATCAAAGAACAAGCTTAGGAGAATGCAACCAACTGACCTTCAACATCCTTATTCTCATCATTCCCTAAAATAATAACATATGCTAGCTCCTTAAATTTTTTAGCAACCTGTCTCAAGGGTCTCGACTTCTCCTACTCAGCTCAAAATCATTACAATGGATGCTACAACTAATTGCAAGCAAGGAATCTAGACATTGGTGCAAGAATTTAGATTATCTCCTATAGTTGCACCTAACTTCCAAACACATTATCTACTTGCTAAAACTTGGTGATGAGGCATAATACTTTTGCAAGTTACAACAACATGTATAGTCTTCTCCTACCTTCCAATTACACCAACACTCCAATCGTCTTTACTCTCTCTCTCTCTCTTTCCTTGTGATTCTCTCTGGTGGATTTCTTCAAACTTGATGGGTGTCTATCCTTTTATGCTTTGATGATAGTTTGGAAGCTCTCATTATGGTGCTGGTTGGAAAAATACTAGCAACTATTGGGGAATTTGGCTTTACAACTACCAATTGAATTTGCTTCCAAGTTTCTCTATTCTTTCTCTCACACCATCCTCAGTCTTTTTCCTTCTCAAAACAAAGCCTTGTCAACAAATTTGTTTAGTGCATATCTTGCCCTATGTGCCAGTTTTGTCCTCCAAAATTTCTTATTGGCAATGTGTGGAGCGACATGCCTTAGTAATGGCATGGCCATCCCTTCCATAATGAATCTCCTCTTACAAAAATCTTCTACCCATTGTGATTCGATAGGTGTACTCAACCATGTTTGAGAGCTCCCATTTTGGCTTAGGTAGGGAGAACAATGGCAACAGTTGGGGACCCTTGACTTCTTTCTACTCCTTCATATGCCCCTTTCTATCCCATTTCCTTCCTAAAATAGTGCATGAATTTGCAAATTATGGATTCATGGGAGTTTAAAGGCTTCCAAGCATCATTTCTTCCCACATGACTTGCCATTTTTGGACAGCCCAAGGTAGAAATGTCATACCTCAATGAATGTTGGTTGTCCTTGGATATAGGTGCCATGCCCAATGCCATTCCTCTGGAACTACATGCTATTTTTCCATGTTATCTATCACCTCTATGTTAGGAAAATGGTTGCCATGCCATATTAATGGCACAAATGCTTCCTTGCTCAATTGTGCCCATTCCTTCTTAATGGCGAATAAAAATCACCCATACTTACACCACATTTTTGTCTCTTTGTTCCCTTTTTCCTATTCATTTATTTTCATTACCTTTGCATTTGTTCCTATTCTTTGATTGCACAATATCCACAGTCAATGGTCATTTTGTAGGGATGTGACACTTTTTTAACCTACACTTTATGGAATAGAACAACTTTTAGAGTACACACTTCAAATTGCACACGTTACTTGCTATAACAAATTGTAGGCTACAAAATATACTACGTGTTTTAACCTACACTTCACAATGTACACAACCTTTGTGGTTTTGATCAGTGTATGTCCATGTCTACAATTAGAATAAAAACATCATTATTGTTGTTATTGAGAAATACAATACACTTCCCCATGGTAAAGGATACAAAAAACGATTTGTTTTGGATACCATGTGAAATGCAAGTTACATAAAACATGTTTTGAAACCTACAATTTGTCATACCCAAACACATTGTTGTGAAATGCTGTTATTATTTCAAATGTAGATAGAGATATGTATAGTTATGAATGTCTTATAACAAATAAGAGGTTTCAAAACATGTATTTTTTAACTTGCACTTTATGGCATAGTGTAACCTTTAGAGTATGTACTTCAAATTGCACACACTGCCTGCTATAACGAATTGCAAGCTGCAAAACACTCTTTTTCAGGTGCACCCCAACAAAATTGTACTCATGATTTTATGTTGTTGTAGGGCTACGATTTTGCTTTTATGGTATATGTTCAGTTGCAAGTTGAATTACATAATACAGTTTTCAATCCACACAAGCTTACATCATGGTTCCTAGGATGTGTTTCATTTTTATGCCTCTCCTAATTCACTCAACTACTAATTTAAGATTTTATCCATGGATTTGAACATGTTATTCGTTTGAGGTTGGTGGTAGCAATTGGATGATATTTTTGGTCATTGGAGGTTATCACTAAGGTTTCAGTGGACCTCTTAACCTTTTTTATCACATAACAAATATACACATGCATCGCAACTAACCTGTCTTGCAATATTGTGTATTGTTTCATGCATTTGTACAAATAATTACATTTCATTTTGTACGTTAGCATTGTAAGCTATATATAAAATTATAGGTTAAACTACACATTATGTTTTTCAACATGCACAAGTTTAGTTCATGGTTCATAAGATGTGCTTTTTTTGCCCATTTTGAAGTTACGTCAAAAGAATGGTTGGATTTCACATCCTTCTTTTTTAGGTAGAAGAGGTATGTGCACCCCAACAAAATTGTACTCTTGATTTTATGTTGCTGTAGGGTTGATATTTTACTTTAACTATATTTATCCAATTGTAGGTTGAACTACATTGTGTGGCTTTCGACTTGCACAATCTTACATCATGGTTCCTAGGATGTGTTTCATATTATTCCTCTCCTAATTAACTCAATTCAAGATTTTATCAACAAATTAAACATTGTGTTATTTGTTTGAGGTTGGTGGCATAAACAAAAGGATATTTTTGGTCATTGGAGGTTATCATCAAAATTTCAATGGACTTCTTCACCTTTCTTCTCGCATAACAAATGTACACATGCACCACAACCAACATGTCTTGATATATTGTGTATTGTTTCATGCATCTGTAGAAGTAATTACATCTCATTTTGCACATTATAATTTTAAGCTATATACAAAGTTGTAGGTTGAACTACACACAGTGTTTTTTAACCTGCACAAGTTTGGTTCATGTAAGATGTGCTTTTCTTGCTCATTTGAAGTTATGTCAAAGGAATGGTTGGATGTCACAACCTTTTTTTTAGGTAAAAGAGGTATGTGCTCCCCAACAAATTGTATTCTTGATTTTATGTTGTTGTAGGGTTGCGATTTTTCTTTAGTTGTATATATCTAGTTGTAGGTTGAACTACAGTATGGTTTTCAACATACACAAGATTACATTGTGGTTCCTAAAACATGTTTCATATTTATGCCTCTCCTAATTAACTCAACTACGGATTCAAGATTTTATCAACAAATTTAAATGTGTTATTCATTTGAGGTTGGTGGCAACAATGGACAAATATTTTTGGTCATTGGAGGTTATCACTAAGGTTTCAATTGAGTTCTTAACCTTTTTTTTACATAACATATATACACATGTACCACAACCAACGTGTCTTGCAATATTGTGTATTGTTTCATGCTTTTGTTCAAGTAATTACATTTTATTTTGCGCATCAGGATATTAGGCTATATACAAAGCTGCGCATTGAACTGTACATTATGTTTTTCAACCTACACAAGTTTAGTTCATGGTTCAAAGTATGTGTTTTTCAAATTATGTCAAAGGAATGGTTGGATTTACGTCAAAGGAATGGTCAGATTTCAAAACCTTATTTTTCAAGTAAAAAGGTATGTGAACCCCAACAAAATTGTAATCTTGATTTTATGTTGATCGAGGGATGCGATTTTGCTTTCATTGTATATGTCCAATTGCAAGTTGAATTACACAATGTGATTTTCAACCTGCATGTTACACCCCAATTGTGTATTTACTATTTACTATTTACTATTACTATGTAGGGTAAATGTGAATGTAATTTGAATTCTGAATGAGAATAAATTGTGCTTGCACTTTTTTATCAGTGATTTATGAATGAATCTTATTTCATTTAATGATATGTGAAGAAATGCATATATGTGAAATGGATAGTTATTGAATTAGATATTCTAACTATGGAGAAATATAATGTGTAATGCATATTTTGTTGAACAACTGACTACTGTGGGAATGTGTTAGTTGATGCAAGTATATGTTTAATCGTCCGGGTGCGAGGGAAAGTATCACTCAGGAAAAGATCTTGGTCAGGTAGCTAGTAACGTAACCTATTTGAGCTTACACACAAAATCACAGTAGAATGGCTGAGTCAAGTTATTGTGTCAAGAATTGGTAAGTAATCCTTAGTATGAATGTTTGCATTAGTAAGGGTCACGATTACTCTTGAATAAATGCTTGGATAATGTTACATGTTTAGAGCTTATGAGTTCTTCCTTATATTATTATGCTTATATTGATGAGTTGAACACACATGGAATGTATGTATATGTATACATATACATGTCGATGATAGTCCATACACGTGAAGGAACACGTACATGAGAGTACATAGGTAGACGTACCTATGCACACTTATGAACGAGTTTCTTGTGAGTATGGAGCTATCAAATGGTTAGTACGACATGAATATGCATATGTGTAATTACATCACACACTTGTTCCCTATCAACACAATAGTAATTGTGTATGTGCTTTGTGTGCAATCAAATGTGTATATATATAATATATACATATATCCAAATGTATAATGTATTGATACACACATATGTTTGGCAAACAAACATGCCCATATGGATGTATCAGTATATGTACACATACATATACATGTACATAGAGTATATATATGTACACAATTGATATAATTATTATTACGATGGGAATGTTAACTTGTTCGTATTCATTTGTATATCGAATGCATACATACTTTATTGACATGATATATATATATATATATATTAACATATATATACATATACATATATATGTGTGTGATACTATTGATATATATATATATATATGTATATTTACATATATGAATATATATTTATTTATATATAAATATATGCTTGGAGATCGATTAACATATGTAATGTGTAGAGGCCGATTCATTTACATGAACATAGGCCAATTTGTATATAACATATACAAAGCATTTAAAGGCCGAATTTAACATATATTGGCATTGAATAAAGTTCGAATTACATGCTATGTATTACACAACAACAAGGTCGATATGGAAAATACGCCATAGTCGATACTATGGAAATAAGTCTTTATTATCTAAACCAACAAATTATTTACATGAACATAGGCCAATTTTTATTTAACATATACAAAGCATTTAAAGGCCGAATATAACATATATTGGCATTGAATAAAGTTTGAATTACATGCTATGTATTACACAACAACAAGGTCGATATGGAAAATACCCCATAGTCGATACTATGGAAATAAGTCTTTATTATCTAAACCAACGAATTACTTAAGTTGAGAATACATAAAGCGATAGAATATTAGCCACCTCATTAAGTATTAATGAATGCTTGAGAATAGGAAAATAAAAACAACAAAGCAGGAATTGGTCAAAGCACCATTTAAGCGTTGAAGCAACTCATATTTCCTTTGTCTCTCTGCAAACTTTGACCAAGTCGATATGATATAGGTGTTGCTTCATATCAGTAGACTGATTCAATAAGAAAGGAGTGGTTGGATACTTGGCACTGAATTATGAAGTTCTAATTGTTGTAGAAGTCCATTTTGGGATACAATTTGACTGTCATCCTTTTAAAATGAGTACAATTGAATTCCATTTGTTGTTGTTAAATAGATGGGTTGACCTGTAGCTTTTCATGCCGAGACTGTGTTTGGTTTGCTGCCACCTTTTTGCCAAGTGAAGTGAGTTGACTAGCATGGAGATTGTTGTCATTTTGCATGCCATTTCTTTAGGTTGCAATGTCTCCTTTTTCTATATAAATAGAGAGGTTAATGCTCTCATGTGGGACACACTTCTCATTCTGCAAACTTATTCTACAAATTTATTTTTCTGCATTATTCTATGAGAGATGAGAGATATTTAGAGAGAGCTCAAAACTACTTTGTGAGAGTGTTAAATTATTTTGAGTTAGAATCTTGTTTTGGATTGATAAAGTGAAGCTAGGAAACTATTGTAGAAGGTTGAGCATCAAGTTAGTCAATTGATTAAGCATATTATGGGCATGAAGATATAATCTTCCTTTATTTTTTTTTGTTTATGAAAGATTGAATTTTGAATGCTTTATTTGAATTACTTAAGATTGCTCGCACTAGGGAAACATAACATTTACTTTGGAGTGGAGAAAGTTGTTGTTAATGATTTTATGTGAAGGTGTTTGTAATTACTCCATAATAGGAGGAATTTTCTGTCATAGGTATTGTTATATTAGATATGACTAAACAAGGATAACTTAAGGGTTATTCATAGTTAAAGTTAATTGATTATACTAGATAGCTAGTGGGTTACTCCTGGGATTGATTGTCCATTGAAGGGAGAGAACTTGTTTATATGCTTTGTGAGTAGAAATATCATAGAGTTTGTGGGAAAGGGAATAGGATGTTTCTAGGGTTAAAGATTACCGATGGGAGGAAATACCTATGCATAGATTATAGTGGCCTAAAGTCAAATTGAGCTTGAGTTGTGTATGTGAGTAGGGTGACTATCACTCGAAGTACTAAGTGAGAACACTTTGACCAAAGTAGTGTGATTTCCTTTGGCTCCATTGTCAATTCACCGTGATCCATTTATTTGCATGCTAGTCCTAGATTGTGGGTTTACAAGTTCTAGTCATGTAGGTCACAACACTAAGCTTAGTTGGTTGTCGTTACCTAGTTATTCCACCAATCTCTTCGTCAAAGGGTAGGGCCATCTATCATATGATAAATGTGCGGGGGACTACATATGAGTCCGTGGTTGGTGGAAAAGTTCTTGAGTGATGCTTCTCCTCAACAAACGATAGAAGACCAAGATTTGAAAGGTGGATCCTAGACCATCTATATATATTGCTTTAAAACTCGGTTGAGCTATGTATGTACTTATATACATTCTTGGAATATTGTAATTTGTGAAGTTTTTATATTGGAAATGAAATCCATGTTGACTATTAGTGTGACATCTATGTTCATTTCTTCTCAATAAAGAAAATAAGTTTTATTGCAATGGTTAGTTATATAGTTTATTTACTTGCAAGATGAAAACTTAGGAAAAATTACTTTAGAAAACAATTGACATGTTACATGTGGTATCGGAGCTACTAGGTTTAGCCTTGGAACCTATGAGCTCATTATTATTTCCATTCGATGTTATCTAATGTTTGGAAATTCTTGTGCCAAGATGGTGCGTCTTAGGTTAATGGCTAGAAAGTTAGTAATCAGGAATGAGCGTTACCTAAAATCCAAGAAGGAAAGAGATGCCATCACTAGAACAATTAAGGGTACCAACTATGACAATTCCATCTTGATAAGTGACACTGGAAGATTTAGTCACACACTTTCTCAGATCAGTGATGTGAAGAGAAAGATGAAGATGGAAGCCAAGTACAACTACCTACCTTTCGTCTCACCAGAGACGTCTGAATCTTTATCACTTTCCAGGGATATGCCCTCAGAAGGGAGTGCTAGTCCAACATTTATATTTAGAGTCTTCCAATGGCGGAAGTAATTTTAATTTCCTTGAGTAAGGAATCAAAGGGTTATGTACCTTGCAACTATGTATCAAATGAAAAATTTGAAGGTGATTATCCATTCTAGGATAGGTATGAACAAATGGGAGATGCACAACAATCTCAATCTATAGGGTATGCTCCATTTAGTTATGTGTCAGAGAGTGAATCCGAGGGATACTCTCCACTCATCTATCTGAATAGTCACTCCATGTAATCAAAAGGATTTTGAGATCCTTGAAAAATGAGTAAAATCATGTGTTTATCGAAAATCTTGTGCTTAAGTCTTATGTGGAATTCCTTATGTGCGATGGATAGCTCATTTTAAATGCTTTCCATAAGATAGTTGATAACAAAATTGAATCTAACATGGATAAACCTTCAGGAATAACCCATTCTTGCAAAGATGGTGAGAACATGAACCAATCTTAGCAGAAGAAAATAAGTTGGGCAAGGACCAGTAGGAATTGAAGCTAGACTAGACCAAATCTTAGCAAGGTTGGAAAACCTAGAGCAAGAAAGAAAGGTAAAGCATCGAGTTGAGAAGGAAGTTCCAAATAATGAGGAGGGAGAAAATTCCTGTGAACATGATCAAATTCATGATCATGAGAGAGAGAAATCACATTCTCTATTTGAGGAAACTAATAGGAAGCGTATGGCTTCTGAACTCTCTAGAGATATGAAGAAAATCACCCCACCTAAGTTTGAAGGAAGCGCCAACATAGATGAAATTGAGGCTTGGTTAGTCCAAATGGAGAATTATTTTGAAATTCAAAATTATAGTGAGGTCACCAAAGCAACATGGGGAGCATACCTATTAGCAAGAGAAGCCTCTAATTGGTGGATGAATAAAAAGATGGAACTCAATCTTGACATGGAGTGAATTTGTTGAAATTTTTCGTTAAAGATGGTTTCCCTAACTCTATTTTGACCAGAAACTCATGGATTTTCAAAATCTGAGACAAGGTGAGATGACAATTAATGAGTATTGGGAGAAGTTTACTCGTTTTCTATGTTATGTTCCTATGTACCAAAAGGATGAACACTTCCATATAAATGGGATTCAATAGTTATATCAGAGCAAGGTAGATGTTCAAGGTCCAACAACTATGGATCTTGTGTATGAGAAAGCAATTAAACAAGAGCAAAATCTTAAAGCTATCTCCATTTTCCAGGAAAACATAAACCATAAGAAGATTGCAGGAGTTCAAGACAAACCAACTCCAAAGAAGGTGGAAGTTGTACAAAATGTACCAAATCAAGGAGAAAAAGGATCCCTTAGTAGTGCGAAAGAATCAAGAAAGGAACACAAGAGGAATGGTTTCAGTGGTGGGAATACCAACAATATTGGTGGAAATGCTAGCAAGTCTGGAGAACCCGCGAGGAAGAAAGGATCAAATACTAGATGTTTTACATGTGGAGGAGACCACTATGCTAATCAATATCCTAATAAGGCTTCCAGGTCACAATCTTATGGTAATCCTTTGGCTACCCAACAAGCTATGTTCCAACAAAAGATACATGCAGCTGTGGATGATTGTCAGGTGGAGTATCAAGTGACTCCAATAGAGACTCCAGGTATTTTTTTTGGCTTACCCATTTCTATACTAATAAATACTAGTGCAACTGAGATTTTCATTTCACCTAGAGTAGCTAAGAAAATATCTAAAAAGGTTAGTTACATGGAAAAGTCTTGAGATGTTGAGTATGAAAACCAGACAAGAGCAAAGGTGGAACAATATTTTTTTGAAGCTAGGATAGAGCTATATTGTTTTTCTATAGAAGTGAACCTATATGTTGCACCTTTAGGATCCTATGATGTTATCCTTGGTATGAATTGGTTATGGATGCATAGGGCTAAGGTATATTGCCATGCTAAAATAGTAGAATGCTTAGATGATCTTGGTAATCAAGTGAAGTTTCAAGGGATACCTAGGGAGGTCAAGGTAATGCAATTGTTAAGGGCTAAGAAGAAAGGGTGCAAACTCTTTGTAGTCAAGATGGAAAAACTTGAAGAGAACCTTGATAACTTGGAATCACAAAGCTTCCAAGATATGGAAGATGGTGAAATGAAGGAAATTGTAATGTTAGATATGGAGAGATATCCTATATTGATAAATTTTTTGGATGTGTTTCTGGATGAATTAACTAGGTTGCCATTGAAAAGGATTTGAATTTTTAATTGATATAGTTCCAGGATCCGAACCTATTTCCAAGGTACCTTATAGAATAATGACAACATAGCTAATGGAGCTTAAGGTATAGTTGGATGAACTACTGTCTAAGGGGTTGATAAGACCAAGTGTTTCACCTTGGAGGGCACTAGTCATCTTTGTGAAAAAGAAGGATGGTACTTTGTGTTTGTGCGTAGATTATCACATGCTTAACAAATAAATGGTAAAGAACAAGTACTCATTACCATGCATTGATGATCTATTTGATCAAATGAGGGGAGCTGTCATATTTTCTAAGATAGACATGAGATCTGAATACCACCAATTGAGAATTAAGGATGAAGACATCTTTAAGACTACATTCAAAATCAAATATGGACACTATGAGTTTATAGTTCTACCCTTTAGTTTAATGAATGCAACTATAGCATTTATGAACCTTATGAACAATGTTTTTAGGGATTTCCTAGATAAATTTGTCTTAGTTTTCCTAGATGAAATTTTGATTTACTCAAGGAATGAGGAGGAACATTGTAGGCATTTAGAGATGGTTCTACAATGACTTAGAGAACATAGGTTGTATGGAAAACTCTTTAAGAGTACCTTCTTTCAGAAAAGAGTACATTATCTTGGACATATAATATTAGTAGATGGAATTTCAATAGACCCAGCTAAGGTCAAGGCGATGTTTGAATGACTAGTACCAAAGAATGTATCTGAGATTAGAAGTTTTATGGGTCTAGCAGGATACTATAAAAAGTTTTTTGCAAATTTCTCCAAGATAGCCTTTCCAATTACTTCTTTTTAGAAGAAAGGGAAGAAGTTTGATTGGACAAAGAAGTATCAAGAAGCCTTTTATCTACTCAAAGAGAAATTAACTACCACGTTGATTTTGAAAGTACTAGATCTTGAGGGTGAATTTACTGTTATAAAAAATGCATCAAGAGAGGGCATAGGGTGTGTGTTAATGCAAGAGGGGGAAGCAATTTCTTATGAATCAAGGAACCCAAAACCTTATGAGAAGAATTACGCATCACATGATTTGGAGTTAGCAGCTGTAGTTCACACTTTGCAAATGTGGTGGCATTACTTGTTAGGGAAACCATTTGAAATGAAAATTGATCATCATGGGTTGAATTATCTATTCACTCAACCTAATTTAAATGCAAGACAAAGAAGATGGTTAGAGTTAATACCTAATTATGACTTTAATATCGGTTATTTTAAGGGGAAGAAAATCAGGCTGTTGATGCCTTGACGTGAAGATGTCATATTGCTTCAATAGTAACAATTCAAACCAACTTTAAAGGACAAGTATTGCAAAAATGTAAAGAGGATGAGTACTATTTTCAAGTTAAGCAAACACTCACTAGCAATCCACATGATACTAGGTATGAAGGTTTTCATTTTGAACCTAGTGGTATACTTAGGTATAAGGGGAGAATGTATGTACTTGACTTGGAAGAGTTAAGAAATCTGGCATGGAAAGAAGTACATGAATCATTGTACTCTGGACACCCTAGTGTGACAAAAATGATGGAAAATGTTAAGCCATTATATTTTTGGAAGGGCATGAAAGGGGATGCTTCTAGATTTGTGGCTAAGTGTCTTGAATGTCAAAGGGTGAAAGTGAAGCATCATCATCTTGCAAGCTTGTTATACCCACATGACATTCCAAAGAGAAAGTGGCAAGTCATAAGTATGGACTTTGTGCAAAGATTGCCTATGTCAAGGAATAAGCACAATGCCATTCTTGTGGTTGTGGATAATCTCACCAAAGTGGCACATTTCATACCTGGGAATCTAACTGATGGAGCTCCCTTCATAGTAAGGAAATTTTGCAATAAGTGTTTAGGTTGCATGGGGTTCTTGAGTAGATTATCTCGGATAGAGATTGTAAGAGAGGGGGACCAACCACTGCAAGACCCCTGGTCACGAAAGGCGAAGAGCAGTATGGATTCCCTAACTTACCTCAATTTAAAGGAAGGTTAGGATAGACGAGATGAGGATGATGAGGATTATGAAGTCCTTTGATCACTCTGCAAACCCGAGAGTTGGAGGGAGACTAGATGAGTCACTTTCCAGAGCTAACTCTACATCTCAGGTAGATCTCTATTGGAGGACAAAAGTGTGGTTTTGGGATGACAACATGATGCGCTAGCGTCTTGCAAGTGCACTGGCGTCTGTACAACCAGAAAACCAGAGAGACAAGGTTTAGTCTCTAAGAAAGGACTAACAACCTAGTTTAGAAGTTTCTGGAAGTGAAGAACAAGACTGAAAAGAGTGAAATACATAGACGAACATGATAAATGAAGTATGTTACTGAGGGTGATGAAGATGATTTCGTACAAAAATCCTTTTTCCAGCTTGCTCCAAGATCTCTCCACCTGCACACAAAAAAATAGGAAAATGTTGGGGAGCTATATAGGGGTCTGCCTCAGTTAGACCCCCATTTTGGTGTTTCCACCTCCACGGACAACCAAGTTTGCAATGATATAAATAATGATAAAGAAGAGAATACAAGCTACATAAACAAAATACAATACAAAACAATACGTGCTTACTAGTCAACCAAAATGATAGAGAAGATAAGAGGAGCTTACCAGCTCTTTCCAAAGTGCTCAAGGCTTGTGGAGGAGAAAATGAGAGGAACTCAAGCCTCTGTTGTAATGGTTTTTGTCTTGCACTTGCACTATTGAAGTGATGGAGTGGTAGATTGCTGAAATGGAGTGTAAAGTGCTTCTGCAAAGCTTGGAGTGAATGAAATAGAGTGGAGAGTTTTCTCGAATTGATCTTGCCAAACTTGAAGAAACTTGAGAACAGATGGAATGGTCAAGAATATGAAGGAAAAAATGAAAAACGACCATATTTGGGTCAGCCAACTGAAGGGAGGCGTTACTCTTCGACTTCCCATCAAAAATGTAACGTCTCTGTAGACTCCAACTACAGGAATCTACCAGGGACGTAAGCGCATCACGTAGACGTCTATGCGCCATGCGGGTGTCCCCAACAGAAATGCCTCCACCGACACACAAATAGGGTGCCAAGTGTGGTGAGGACAATGAGCTTAAGTGGAATTAAGCCTCTGCCTTAGGTTTTATAAAGTGTAAGGGGGTAAATGGGGAATTTGCGTTAGGGGTGCAAATTGATGCTTATACATTTTTCCCCCACTTTAGCGAGCATGAGTATTGATGAGTGCTTCGGTAAAGTAGAGTAGTAAGGAGTAACAAGGTAAGAGATGTATACCTGAACCAACGAGGAAGCAAAGCACGATCTGGAAAACTTGAAAGTGTAGGAAAAGACTTCATAGTTCCATAGAACTAAAAAGCTGAAGTATAAAAGCACCTCACAGACTCATGGTCCTACAAGGGAGGTATCCTTCAAGAAATATCAAATGAAGGAAACCAAGAAGAGCACTTTACAGACTTGCAAACCTACAAGGAAGGTATCCCCCAAGAACTCTCACATGAGGGAGACAAAGCAAAGGAAACTCCATAGAGTCAAAGTTGGTGACACGTTTATCCACAGATAGAACATGTCAAGAAGAGGTCACACAAGCTAGTAAATAGACAGTCACGCAGACCATTGCTAAGTTGCAAGATGTTCAAAGGGGTCCCTCTGGAACCGTTCAAAAGGAAGGAGGGTCCACTCAAGGTACACGCTGTTTGAAAAGTGAAGTCTAGTCAGGCTACCCCCAAGCTAGACCCAAGAATATGAGGACGTTCCAGTCAGGCTACCCCCAAACTAGACCTCAAGGTGTGAAACCAATCTAGTCGAGCTGCCCCCGAGCTAGACGCCATAAAACTTGTTGAATTTTTTTGAAGGGGTCCCTTGGGAACCCATCGTGAAAAGCAAGGGTCCACTCAAGGGACGCTTTGTCCAAAAGTTAACATCTTCCTTCTCCAATCAATTCACCATTAATGAATCCTTTTGAAAGATGTTCACTTCATCAAGGATTTGAAAGGAAGGACATGCCCTCATGCGAAGGGAAGATCGAGGTTTTTCTTGCTTTGGAGGAAGGTTCCCAAGTCCTTTCTGTACAAACCCATGATGAAGGAAACATGTTCCGTTAGGGTTTCAAGTCGAGAATACAACTCTAGAGAAGAAAAATATGAAGGGTCTTGAGGAAGGATTCATTTTTACAATGAATGCTCTTTTTTAAAGACCAAATAGTGTAGAAGTGGCGTTGTCACACATAAGAGGGACAAATCAAGCAAAGAAGAGAGAAGGATCAAGAACAAGAAAATGAAAAGAGAACACACACAAAGAACATTGGGGGATTTGGTTTTATGGGGTCAGATCTACCTTCATTTATAAATAGTAGGTAATCACAGTGTGAGGTGAAAGATCATCAATCCCCAAATAGATTAGGAAGAATGCATGAAAGATAAAGTAAAATTAAAAATTGGGTCAACATGGAAGGAAGCCTAAATGTCCTTGACGCTTTGCATCATCCCCAATTTACCAAAAGTCAATCACAAATGTGGAAGAATGAAGATACATATAGAGGAAGGTTTACAACACAAAAACCATGCCTGTATCCAAGCACCAATAGGGGTGACGAGGGCAATCCAAGCATACATCACAAAAACACACACATCTAATCTAAAGTTCAAGAAGGGGGTCTTCCCCTAACACTGGTCAACCAAGAGGTCGTCAGCTTCCCACTCTAGATCATCGTAGGGGGAAGGATGGCGAGCTTGAAATGGCATAATGTTAAGGGGAGGAGCTTCCGATCCTCCTGCAACAAGGGCCAAGGCGGAGGGACCTGTAAGGTCTCCATCGCTCAACTCTTGCTGGTTTGAGGTCAACGACTTCACGAAGATTGCTGACAAGGTGAAAACTTCATCTATCGAGTTAAACATACACTTAATGGGAGTGTCATGTTTCAACTCGACAGACAAAGGATTTTGCACCCGAGGTTCACCACTGGGCTCATCGAGAGATTGAGGGGAGGCTGGAACTAGTTTCGTCACTAGGATAGAACAAGTCAGCTTAGGACTACCCTTTAGAGAAGGTGGGCTCTTCTTACGTCCTCCATTGCTGGAGGGACCTCGCTCTACCTTCTTTTTTGTTAGAGGAGGTGAACTCCCCACATATGAATCAAGGTGGATAGAGGAGGATATAACTGTAGTGGATAAAACCGAAGTATTAACCATATCCATGGGCTTCAGAAAGGGCGAGACATCTAGGACAGGAGTCAACATGGCGGCTCCATGAAAGGAGTGATAAACACCTGCACAGTTCTAGGCGCATGTGCGCTTGCAGCAAAAGACAAAATATATTCAAAGCTAGTTTGGACAAGGGTAGAAGGGGGGAGAGAGAGAGACACAATAGGAGGTGCAGTCATCTCCTTCTCTTTCTTCTGCAAGGAGGCTTGCTCAGTTAGGAGAGCCTTTCACCGACGCTTATGCTCACACATGAGACGGTTTCTATGAATCTTCAAACCAGAAGTCAGGGTTTGCAAAGGGATGGAAAGGTTCTGCTTAGCCATGGGAGTGTCCTCCACGTCTATTTCCTATGGACGGATATAATCCTAAATGGGAGAAGAAGGAGTAGGCTCAAAAATGCCAGGAGGAATCAACTCCAACACCTCGGCAACGGGCCTCTTTCCCTTCACTGTCTTAGAGACAAGAATAGTAGGAAGCCACAAAGGATGAGACAAAGATGACTCTCCAAGGGGGGCTTTCTATCTACCATATCGAATGGGCCTAGGCTCCATGGGTAAGACAAGAAGTTAAAATGTGGGACGCTTAGCCTTTTGCCAAGTGGGCACCATGGGATGCTCTTACAAATGTGAGACAGAAGTAGACGATGTCGCGATAGGGCTAGAGGAATCATCAGGTTGAACAACGGAAGAGGAAGAAGGAGGATCTCAGGACTGATTCTCTTCTTCTCTTCTATGCACCTTAGTGGCATCACTATCAAACTTTAGGTAGGCTCTATGCAAAACAAAATAAGATGAAGGAGGATATCTTACTTTCGACCTAGCGCTCCCTTTCTTATAGTTTTCATATGTGTGATAGAGGAGGTTCTTCCTAGGGAGGAGAGGACCAAGGGATACAGGCCAAACGTAATCTAAGGTATAGCTGCCACGTGCAACTAGTGGTCTATAACTGGTGTCATGGACAATATGTACCGAACCTCCATGAACAAACTTCAAACACTTGTGCACAATGAAGGGAACTACATTCATAGCTACCAACGAGGGGATGCCTAGCTTCACCTTGAAGAGTTCAAACCCCAGGATTATGTCAAACTTAAGGCTCAAAAATTTAGATCCCACGAGGACTGATAGGACAATACTCCCTATAAGAGGTATGAAAAGTCTGTCGTGGGTGCAAAGGTACTTTTAGGTGCATCATATCCATCCTTATGCAGGAAGTTAATCAACACGATCTCCTCAGTTATGATATTCACTTGAGACATCAAATCAACGAGAACACTTGCTACAATATTCCCATTTATCCTCGTTAGAATGTAAAGAGGAGATGGTTCCCTATTAAAGCCCATCGACAGGTCCTGTGAGGTGAAGGTTATGCTAGTACCACTACTCACAGTCTGCACAAAGGGAATAGGTTGATTTAAGAAAGAAGCCATTGTGCATACCAAACAATACTTTTACAGAGCCTCCTAAGGTTTATGAGATAAGGTAGTGACCCAATTAAGTTTTTGTTGTACAACACTACCGAGACCTTCCAACTATGCCTATATACACCTAAAATTGGTCTGGAGCATCCGATTAATTAAATACAAATTATTTGATTAATTATCCTAATTTCCTCTACTATTGAATAAATAGAAATATTTATTTATATAGTTCACATTTAAATTCAACTTAATTAAATAAACAAAATTAAATACTTTGTTTTATTTAATTATCAAATCCCTACTTTATTCTATCACATTAATCTTTACATTAATTAAATAAAGATCAAACGCTTTATTAATTAATTACCATTATTCTTCTGTTTAATTTAATAAACAACTTCTATAGTTCGTTTTATTAAATTATTTATCCCTCTTTTTGCTAATTTAAATAAATCAAAAATATTTGAATTAAAGCATAAGGAATATTCCATCTACATTTCCTCAAAAATGAAGTAGATATCCTATGTCTAATTTTTGTCTAAAATATGTCACAATTAATGCTTTGAAACTTCACGGGAAGTTTTGGAGACAAATTGGAGACAAATTCCAAATTCTTCTCTCAATCCTCCTCCATCAATCCTTCCTCTTCTCCTGCCTGGTGTTTTAATGGGTAGAGACAATCACCAAAATTCTCTCAATCTCCTCCATCTTTCACCATTCAATCCTCCAGATTGAATCCAAGCCTCTCAATGTCTTCCCTGTGCATTTCTACAGATAGGAAATCTATAAATAAAGCCTCATTGAACCAAGAAAAGGATCCAGATAATCTAACTTATGCACTCTTACTCTCCATGAATTCAAGCATCAAGCACATCAAGCATCAAACATCCAATATCCAACAAATCAAGCTTTCATACCATGGCTGCCTCCTGTAGCTGCATTTATTTGTTTCATGTCAATTCATGCTAGTTTAGTTGATTTATCATCTAGTATTATCACATTAAGCTCCATATCATTGCATTAGTATCCATCTCATTCTTTCAATTGTCATTTTAACAATCATAGTGCACTCACGATCTGAGAGCAGTAGTGGTTTAATCAATCTTTGAGGATAGAGAACAATATGATGCTTTCAATTGATTATTGCTTTGAATTAGTTCAATTTGATTTATCTTTGATATAATGTCTTATTAAGAAGTGTTTTGTGCTTTACGCCTCATTCACCACTTACAATTTGGCGCCCACTGTGGGGCATTACCCCCAATTTTCTCAAATTTACAATTTTTCTGGAAAGTGTCACGCAGGTTCCCAACGTGTTTTCTTTTAGCGCTTTCATCAAATACTATAGCACTTCTGTGGAAAACTACGACACTTTCGTGCTCTGTTTCGGCACTTCTGTGTTACTATAGCGCTTCCATAAAAATTTTCAGCGCTTTCAACTTTAGCGCTTCCGTCAACTGTTTCAGTGCATCCGTGATTTAACGCTTCCATGACAAACTTCGGAGCTTCGGTGTCCTGTTTCGGCGCTTTCGTGTTTTAGCGCATCAGGTAACTATTTTAGCATTTCAGTGCAATATTCCAGCACTTTTGTAAAATCAGTCTAGATCCGATGCGACCGTGGCCAAATTTTTTTTTTTTCAGAGTTGATCTAAAATTTATCAATCCTAGGATAGTCACTTCTGGTTTTCTAAAATATATCAATCCTAGGGTAACCACTTTTTGTTTTCTTAAAAATCAAATTTATCAATCCTAGGATAGTCACCACATTTTTACAGTACAAGTTAAAAAGAACAACATGATTTCTATGAAGCAACACCTTCACATAGATTAGAAAATTTCTTTTTGGGCTTAAAACAGAACAACTTATATGTTGTGCTTGTGGTGATTAGGCTTATGCTCTCCCCTTTACTGGGTGACCAAAGTGCCAGATTCACTTTTACTTCATGCTATTTATGCTTTATTAAATCCTTTAGAAGGCCTGCCGTAGTGGGAAAAAGTGCTCACCCTATGGGAATGACCTAAGTGGGAACACCTAAAACCAAGGATTCCAACCCACTATAATAACAATGCAAGTTGTTGATGAAATTCCAACTTGACAGTAGTGAGCAAGATAACCATCCCCAAAATTTTTGTTCTAAAGATTGGGAGGTCTCTTGAGGGAGTTTATCTATTGCCGCACCACACGGAAGCCCTGTCTACAAACCATAGAGTAGTATCCCGCCGAGTCAGTATCCAAACATTGTCATACTCACAATGCAAGGGGAGGGAAGAATCTGCCCCCAAAACACTCACCATATAATTGTCGAGGACCGTTTTTTTAGAGGACAAGAAATCCAACTCTGAGTACGCACCTGGAAACAACAAAAACATGGGTGCCCTCTAGGGGGTGACATGGTTGTGTGCGTCAACGCAATTTCAAGATGTGGGTTGTGAGTATAACGATGACCCTTTTGATCTTAAGAGTGAGTCTGCTTGAAGTGTATTCTTTATCAAAAACCAATGAAAATCAAGAAGGATCATGTTTTGATTCTTAAACATACACTTTTTTTTAGACTCTAGATCTTAAAGAAATAACTGTTTTACAAATTCTTGTTGTGTTTTCAAAACATTAATTCAGATCAGATCATCCTAAAAAACACAAAGAAAACAAGAAAACATAACACTATTGGAATCCCCTGTCAGGTAGTTAACATCAAAATTTGGATTTTTATCAAAACATAAACTTTCTTAAATCAAAACAGAGTCTTAAACTTGCATAAATTAGACTTTACGATTGAATTTTTTCAAATCAAACCAAGATCTACCATCCAAAAGTGTCTCAATCAAACACATTTGATTAGTAAGTTAAGTTTCAGGATCAGTCATCCTAAATCAAAGAAACGAAACCCTATAATCAAACTTATCAACTTAGTCTAATCAATAGAATCTATCATTCTATTTGACTTAAGTTAATATCCTTGACACTTTACCAAACTAAGATCAAAATTTTATTGAAAACAATAAACGTTCGTATGTCCATTTTAACAAGGTCACGAAGACTAAAATCCAAAGAACAAGAAATTGAAACTCAAACCACCATGGCCTAAATAGATGAGGATCAATTGAATGCTCTAGCTCATCAAATGAAAAACCTTCAAAAACAAATATGGGATGTACAAAGGGAAAGAACCACAAAGAGATATTTGCTACCAGACATTTGTGCTTATTCCTCTAAAAAAAATCTTGACATGACACCCTCTCCACCAACAACTACATCATCCAAGTTTGATGTCTTTGAATTTTTACAAAAGATCCATAAGCCCAAATCTAAGTCCTCAAACACAAATGATATTGAGCAATCCTATCATGTCATGCATTTATCTCCATCCGCAATAAGCCAAAATAAACCTCAAGATTCTTTCACTCAAGCTAAATCATCCTCTTCTATCATATCTTCAACATCCAATGATTCAAGTCAATCTCTCAATCCAAAGCATGCTAGAATATAATCCCCTACACATCAAGATCAAAATATTCTTTCCACTATCAACATTCCACAAATTCTTCCAATCTTTGATCAAGATCCCATTTCTCAAGAATCTTATGATGATCCCCTCCTTTCACTTTTCATCCAAAATGATTCCCTTCCATCTCAAGAGACAAGTATCCTTCCAGGTTATTCTTCCATACCATCTCATGATTCTATTACATCACAAGAGCATGATATTTCTTCCATCCTATCTAATGATGTCTTACCAACTGATGATCAAGACATGCTTTCTACACAATCTCATGATTCCCTTCCTCATCAAGGTCAATATATGCTTCCATTCAAGGATACCCTTTCATCCCATGAAGATGTTTATCCTTCTCATGATCAAGATATGCCTTTCATAACACTTCATAATTCCTTTCCAAATCAAGATCAAAACACCCCATCATCCCCATGTCAAGAACCTATCAGACCTATTTAAGCTATCCATGAACCCCACACCTATAAATTGGGATCCTCCACTTTTATCCATTTTGGTTTACTTCCAACACCTATCCTCTCATCCATGTCATATCCTCCCCAAAATGGACTCACATATTGTTTCACAAACAAAACATATCCCATTGGTAAACAAATGTGTCAAAGTATGAATTAAAAAGGAAAAGGATTAGGCCTTCATGAACAAGGTATCCTAGAACCCCTTTTTGTTCAAAGAAACCTATATCACCATGGCCTTGGTTATACACCTAAGTGTCCTAGTTCATCAAACCTACCATCTATCTTAGGTCCTCATCCTAATCCACCAAGCATACCATCTATCCTAGGTCTTCATCCTAGTCCATCAAACCTTCCCTCTATCCTAGGTCCATATCCTATTTCTCAAGAACAACAAAGGCACACATCCTTGACACCCTTTCAAAATTCTACCCACATTAACTCATCCATAATACCTCCATATCATTCATCTCGATCCACCCCTCCCATTGCTTTTGGAAGTAATTTGGGTGCCAAATATCAAAAGCTTCTATATCAAAATCCACATGTATCAAAGGATCAACATGTCTCCTCGAAGAGACATGCAAAAATAAAAGAAAAATTGATCCAAAATCAAAAGAAATTTTCAAAAGGCCACAAAGGCCCATCAAAGAAAAAATCTCAAAGACCACAAAGGTCCATAAATCAAAATAAAATTTCAAAAGGCCACAAAGGCCCATCAAAGTAAAAAGAAAATTTTCAAAGACCACAAAGGTCCATAAATCAAAAAGAAAAATGTGAAAGGCCGCAAAGGCCCACAAAAAAAAAAATCAAAGTCAAAAATCATGTGGATTCCTAAAAGTCTCATAGAAGCAATAAAATATAAATTGGCATCCAAATTTGCTTATCCAAAAGCTTCCTCCAATTTTCCATCTAATAACCTATCACCTTCCAAATCCATTTTTCCTCCATCACTCCACCACCCTTCAAGGTGTGTGCCAATGTTGATCTTTCCATCCTTTCCATCTATCCATCAACAAGCCTTCCAAACTCCTATCCATTATCCAAAATTCATCCCCAATCATTCTCCTTTAATCCAAACCTTTGCATAAGTCCTTAGATTCTTCCATCATATCATTAATCTACCAACATTCAGGAGTCTAATTCCCATTGCCATGGTTTATTAGAGGGATATTTTGTTGTGAAACTTGATGCTTAAGTCCTTCCTCCATTTCCCTATCATCCATATCCTATCTTCCATATTCCTCTTGCACTCTACACTTAGGAACAAGTTTCATCCATCTTATCATTCATGGTCATTATCCTTTCTATGCTCATTCCTTACATATCCACCTTTGATCTTGACAGGGTTAAGGATCTTCTTGAACATCATATATCTTATCCTATACACTTTATCCATATCTTCCATACCATATCTTTTATCTTATCCATATTTCATCATTCTTACTAAATACATCCTTTCATCCTTTCCTTGGTCTTGATGAGGAATAGGAGCAAAATACTTGGGCCTTGTGTCTGTACCTTATCTAGTTAATCTTGATCATCTCCATTCATCATTTTTGTCCTCGCTTTTTTCCATTCCATATCTTCTAGCATATCAAAATCCATGTCATCATGTCTCTTTTCAACCTCAAACCTTATCATACAAATCATATTTAAGCCTAGCTACAAAAAATTATTCAATCCTCATATCTTTTGTCAATCAATCATCAACAATCATCAATCTTATCATCACCATGTCTTATGGAATCGATCATTCCTGGCATCTTAATCAATCATACCATTATCATCTTTCGACAAGAGATATGTTGCTTGTGTGACATGTTTTGTAGTGAAAATTTCATTTTGATCTATCAATTATCCATGGTTGCATTACCCCTATTGTTGGGCATCTTGTTCCTTCAATCAACCATATCATCTCATTTCGTCTTAAAATATCCTCAAAAATACAAAAAAAATCATAAAATTTGAAAAAAGGTGCAATAAAATCTCAAGAACATATCATTGCAATGTGGTCATGTCTCACCCTAGCTTGGGGGAAAAATACTAAAATCACTGGGGGCAATAAAACAACGAGCTTAGGAAAAACACAACAAAAACAATGATCGAAGTGCAAACATCAATCACCATCAAAACACTTTGAACATTCGTATCATATCAAAAATCCAAAAAACATGTCAAAAATCAATCAAAAATCCAAAAACATGTCAAAAATCAGTCAAAAAATCCAAATAAATGTCAAAATTCAGTCAAAACACCAAAAACATGTCAAAAATCAGTCAAAAATCCAAAAACATGTCAAAAATCAATCAAAAAATCCAAAAAAAATGTCAAAATTCAATCAAAAATCCAAAAACATGTCAAAAATTCAGTCAAAAATCACAAAAACATCACAAAATCAGGATGGATGATCTAATCTGAATAATGATTTAAATACTTTAAGAAAAGGTTGAACATGTTGCATTTTGATCATTGTTATCATTTCTTTGGAGCAACTTGATGATGTATTGGACTAGAGAAGCAAGGAAGGAGAATGATATTTTTATTGTCTGTTGTCTGTAAGTTAATCATATGAATGTATGAATTGTCGAGGGATGTGCTATGCAAATGTATCACCAATGACATTCAGAATTCACCCATTGAAATGATTAATCACTGCTTGTTTATGCAATGAATGCTCAGGTCATCTCGGTTCAATTATACCCCAATGCTTGTGTTCGCTTGCAATATCAAAAATCATGAAAGTAGTACTCAGGTCGTCATTGGTCTAACATATACCATTGACGCTTGTACTCACTTTCAACATCCAATAAAGCTCTATGATGACAAAAAAACACAAAAGTACTATTAAAATGACAATAGTTTGCATATAGTTGCATGATAAAATTAAACTGCATGCATATTAGTTTTGCATCTGCATTATAGATTTTTCACATCGATTAATGATATCTATATCAGCCTGTGCTAGATGTGGAATCATGTCCCACATCTTTGGGAAAAACTCTAAAATCCTCCTACAATCAATCAAAAATCAATCAGCCTATCAATCTAATCGGCTCTAGTGAGACTTTGATCAAATCTCATGAGCGACTATCATTGAACCTCGCCTATCATGAGGTCAATCAATCAATCTATCATTGATCCTCACCTATCATGAGGTCAATCATCAATCTATCATTGATCCTCACCTATCATGAAGTCAATCATCAATCAATCATTGAATCTCACCTATCATGAGATCAATAATCTTGTAATCTATTAGGATCAACAATCAATATCAAATCAAAGGCTGACACGATCAAAAATCATCAAACACAAGGAGGCAAAGCAGGGCAACATTTTATCATCTAGCAGAATCAATATTCTATATCGGGAGATAAATTATTTCATCATCGAATCATCATCAAATCATCAGAAAATCATAAAAATCCAAAAAAAAAATTAAAATCTAAAAATCATCAAATCATTAATTTATCTCCTGAGGGGGCATATTATCAGCTATCATCTGAAAATCAATGTCTGGGGCATGTCTGGGGCATACGAAATTATTTTCTTTATCATCGATCCTGGTAGTAGCAGCAAAATTTTCTTCGAAGCAACGCGTAAACACATCACTTCGAAGAGGCGCAAAATGTATACACCTAAAATTGGTCTGGAGCATCCGATTAATTAAATACAAATTATTTGATTAATTATCCTAATTTCCTCTACTATCGAATAAATAGAAATATTTATTTATATAGTTCACACTTAAATTCATCTTAATTAAATAAACAAAATTAAATACTTTGTTTTATTTAATTATCAAATCCCTACTTTATTCTATCACATTAATCTTACATTAATTAAATAAAGATCAAACGCTTTATTAATTAATTACCATTATTCTTCTGTTTAATTTAATAAACAACTTCTATAGTTCGTTTTATTAAATTATTTATCCCTCTTTTTGCTAATTTAAATAAATCAAAAATATTTGAATTAAAGCATAAGGAATATTCCATCTACATTTCCTCAAAAATGAATTAGATATCCTATGTCTAATTTTTGTCTAAAATATGTCACAATTAATGCTTTGAAACTTCATGGGAAGTTTTGGAGACAAATTGGAGATAAATTCCAAATTCTTCTCTCAATCCTCCTCCATCAATCCTTCCTCTTCTCTTGCCTGGTGTTTTCATGGGTAGAGACAATCACCAAAATTCTCTCAATCTCCTCCATATTTCACCATTCAATCCTTCAGATTGAATCCAAGCCTCTCAATGTCTTCCCTGTGCATTTCTACAGCTAGGAAATCTATAAATAAAGCCTCATTGAACCAAGAAAAGGATCCAGATAATCTAACTTATGCACTCTTACTCTGCAGGAATTCAAGCATCAACATCAAGCATCAAACATCCAATATCCAACAATCAAGCTTTCATACCATGGCTGCCTCCTGTAGCTGTATTTATCTGTTTCATGTCAATTCATGCTAGTTTAGTTTATTTATCATCTAGTATTATCACATTAAGCTCCATATCATTGCATTAGTATCCATCTCATTCTTTCAATTGTCATTTTAACAATCATAGTGCACTCACGATCTGAGAGCAATAGTGGTTTAATAAATCTTTGAGGATAGGAACAATATGACACTTTCAATTGATTATTGCTTTGAATTAGTTCAATTTGATTTATTTTTGATATAATGTCTTATTAAGAAGTGTTTTGTGCTTTACGCCTCATTCACCACTTACAATGCCTACTAGGGTTCATAGGTTGGGTTGCAAGGCGAAAGCCTCATAAAAATCACACCTACAACACTCCTAGGATACAAGGAAAGGGAATTTCAGTATTGCAAAATGGAACCAAAATGGTTCACGTCGGGTTCACCAAAAATGTAAGAGAGGGGGACCAACCATTGTAGGACCCCAGGTCACAAAAAGCCAATAACGGTATGGCTGCCCTAACTTACCTCGGTTTAAAGGAAGGTTAGGATAAATGGGATGAGGATGATGAGGATTATGAAGTCATTCGATCACTTTACAAACCTGAGAGTTGGAGGGAGACTAGACGAGTCGCTTTCTAGAGTTAACTCTGAGTCTTAGGTAGCTCTTTGTCAGAGGAAAAAAGCGCAGTTCTGGGATGACAACATGATGTACTGGTGTCTCAAAGGTGCACTGACATCCATACAACCAGAAAACCAGAGAGATGAGGTTTAAGATCTAAGAAAGGACTAACAACCTAGTTTAGAAGTTTTTGGAAGTGAAGAGAAAGACTAAGAAGAGTGAAATACATAAACGAACATGATAAAGGAAGTATGTTATCGAAAGGGTGATGAAGATGATTTCGTACAATAATCCTTTCGCTAGCTTGCTCCAAGATCTCTCCACCTACACACAAAAAAGCGAGAAAATTTTGGTAGGCTGTATAGGGGTTTTTCTCAGTCAGACCCTCGTTTTGGTGTTTCCACCTCCACGGACAACCAAGTTTGCAATGATGGAAATAATGATAAAGAAGAGAATACAAGCTACGTAAAAAAAAACACTACAAAATAGTACATGCTTACTCAACCAAAATGATAGAGAAGATAAGAGAAGCTTACCATCTCTGTCCAAAGCACTCAAGGCTTGTGGAGGAGAAAATGAGAGGAACTCAAGCCTTTGTTGTAATGGTGTTTGTCCTACGCTTGTAGTATCAGAGTGATAGAGTGGTAGATTGCTGAATGGATTGTAAAGTGCTACTGCAAAGTTTGAAGTGAATGAAATGGAGTGGAGAGCGGGTTCAAATTGATCTTGCCAAACTTGAAGAAACTTGAGAATGGATGGAATCGTCAAGAATATGAAGGAAAGAATGAAAAATGGCCATATTCGGGTCAACCAACTGAAGGGAGGCGTTACTCTTTGACTTCCAATCAAAAGTGTAACGTCTCTGTAGACTCCAACCACAAGAATCTTCCAGGGACATAAGTGCACTGCGTGGATGCCTGTGCACCACACATACATCCCCGATAGAAACAACTCCACTGACACACAAATAGGGTGCCAAGTGTGATGTGGACAACGGGCTTAAGTGGAATTAAGCCTCCGCCTTAGGTTTTCTAAAGTGTATTGGGGTAAAAGGGGATTTTGCGTTAAGGGTACAAATTCATGCTTATACAAAGATGCACGAGTCACTTTTAGGTTTTGGCAAACCTTGTTTTCTATACTTGGGACTCAACTGAATATTAGTTCAACATATGATCCGAAAATGGATGGAAAAATTGAAAGGGTGAATCAAATATTGGAGGACCTACTTAGAATGTATTTCATGGATCAAAAGTACAAGTGGGAAGACTACTTGCCTTTAGTGGAATTTTCTTACAACAGTTCTTACCATTCTACAATAATGATGGCTCCTTTTGAAGCTTTATATGGTCGAAAGTGTCAAAATCCTATAAGTTAGGAAAAACTTGAAGATAAAGTAAGTCTTGGGATGGAAATGTTGGCTGAGATGGAAGAGAAAGTAAGAATTGTTAAGCAAAGGTTGGCTAAAGCTAACGATAGACAAAAAAGCTATGTTGATGCTAAGAGAGTGTCCCAAAAATTTTCCATAGGTGACAAAGTGTTGTTGAGAGTGAAACCTCACAAGGGTTCTATTAAATTTGGGAAGTATTCCAAATTAGCTCCATGTTATGTAGGACCTTTTGATATTCTTGAGGAAGTGAATCCGATAGCTTATCGAATTGTGTTGCCACCAACTCTTGCCAAGATGCATAACATCTTCCATGTGTCTTACCTAAAGAAGTATATACAAGGTGATAATCATATGCTTGATTGGAATTCTTTACATGTACATGACCCAATATTGGTAACATTTGAACCCGTTAAGGTGCTCGAAATGCATAGGCTTCACTTGTGTAACAGGGAAATCTTACAATACAAAGTCTAGTGGGACTAGTATGTGGAAGACTCTCCCACTTGGGAAGACTATGCCGAGATACAACAAAAGTTTCCTCATGTTTTAGATGCATTTGAGAGTACTCTAAAACAATATGTTGTTTGTTTGATTAGTTTATGTTGCTACATAAAAATCATTGGGGACGATGATTCACAAGGAGGGAATATGTTACACCCCAATTGTGTATTTACTATTTACTATTACTATGTATATTAAATGTGAGTGTAATTTTAATTGTGAATGAGAATAAATTATTCTTGCACTTTGTTATGAATGATTTATGAATGAATGTTATTTCATTTAATGATATGTGAAGAAATGCATATACGTGAAATGAATAGTTATGGAATTAGGTATTCTAACTATGGAGAAATATTATGTGTAATACATATTTTGTTGAACAAATGACTACCATGGGAATGTGTTAGTTGACGTGGGTATATGTTCAATCCTCCAAGTGTAAGGGGAAGTATCACTCACGAGAATATCGTACTTGGGTAACTAGTAACGTAGCCTATATGAGCTTACACACACACACACACTCACAATAGAATGGTTGAGTCAAGTTATTGTGTCAAGAATTGGTAATTCATCCTTAGTATGAATGCATTCGTAAGGGTCATGATTGTTGTTGAATGCATGCTTGGATGATGTTATATGTTTAAAGCTTATGATTTCTTCCTTATATTGCTTATATTGATGAGTTGAACATATGTGGAATGTATGTATATGTATACATATGCATGTCGACGATAGTCCATATGCATGAACGCATACATGAGAGTACATAGGTAGATGTACCTATGAACACTTATGAACGAGTTGCTTGTGAGCATGGAGCTATCAAATGGATAGTATGGCATGAATATGTATATGTATAAATACATCACATGTATGTTCTCTATCAACACAATTTGTGTATGTGTTTGGTGTGCAATTGAATGTGTATATATATGTGTATATGATATATACATATATCCATATGTATACATGTATTGATACACATGTATGTTTTGAAAATGAACATGCACATACAAATGTATCAATATATGTACACATACATATACATGTAGATAGAGGAATATATATGTACACAATTGATATAATTATTACTACTATGAGAATGTTAACCTATTCATATTCATTTGTATATCAAATGTATACATACTTTATTGACATGAGATATATATATATATTAACATATGTGAGTGTGTGTGTGTGTGTGTGTGTGTGTGTGTGATACTATTGATATACATAAATATATGTATATGTACATATATGAATATTATATTTATTTATATATAAATATATGCTTGAACATCAATTAACATATGTAATGTGTAGAGGCCAATTTATTTACATGAACATAGGCCAGTTTGTATATAACATATACAAAGCATTTAAAGGTCGAATATAACATATATAGACATTGAATTAAGGTTGAATTACATGCTATGTATTACACAACAACAAGGTTGATATGGAAAATACGCCATAGTCGATGCTATGGAAATAATTCTTTATTATCTAAACCAACGAATTACTTAAGCTGAGAACACATAAATCAATAGAATATAAGCCACCTCTTTAAGTATTAATGAATGCTTGAGAATAGTAAAAGAAAAAACTCAAAGAGCGAACTAGTCAAAACAATATTTAAGCACTAAAGCAACTCATATTTCCTCTGTTTCTCTGCAAACTTTGACCAAGTCGATATGATATAGGTGTTTCTTGATATCAGTAGACTGATTCAATAAGAATAATCATGCCAAAATTATAGGAGCAGTGGCTGCATACTTGGTGCCAAATTATGAAGTTCTAATTGTTGTAGAAGTCTAGTTGGCATACAATTCAACTGCCATCATTTTAACTTGAGCACAATTGAATAAGTCATTTGCTGCTATCAAATAGATGGGTCGACTTGTAGCTTTTCATGTTGAGTCTGTGTTTGGTTTGTTGCCACCTTTTTTCCAAGTGAATTGAGTCAACTAGCATGGAGTTTTCTATCATTTTGCATGCCATTTATTTAGATTGCAATGTCTCCTTTTTCTATATAAATAGAGATATTAGTGCTCTCATTTGGGACACACTTCTCATTCTGCAAAATTATTCTATAAATTTATTCCGCTACATTATTATGTGAGAGTTGAGAGATATTTAGAGAGAGTTGAGAACTACTTTGTGAGAGTGCTGCATTATTTGGAGTTAGAGTCTTGCTTTGGATTGATAAAGTGAAGCTAGGAAGCTACCGTAGAAGGTGAGCATTAAAATTCAGTCAATTGATTAAGCATATTACAAGCATGATGATATAATCTTACTTTATTTGCTTTTGTTTATGAAATATTGAATTTTTAATGTTTTATTTGAAATACTTGAGATTGGTTGCACTAGGGAAACATAGCATTTGCTTTGGAATGGAAAAAAAAGTTGCTAAATTCTTTTCTGTGAAAGTTCTTGTAATTACTCCATAATAGGAGGAATTGTTTGTCATAGGTATTGTTATACTAGATATGATTAAACAAGGATAGCTTAAGGGCTATTCATAGCTAAAATTATTTGATTATACTAGATAGCTAGTGGGTTACTCATGGGATTGATTTCCCATTGAAGGGAGTCAACTTGTTTATATGCTTTGTGAGTAGAAACATCATAGAGTTTATGAGAAAGGGAATAGGATGTTTTTAGGGTTAAATATTACCCATGGGAAGAAATACCTATGCATAGATTATAGTGGTCTAAAGTTAAATTGAGCTTGTGTAGTGTATGTGATTAAGATGACTATCACTCGAAGTACTGAGTGAGAACACTTTGGCCAAAGTAGTGTGATTGCCTTTGGCTCCACTATCAATTCACCGTGATCTATTTATTTGCATGCTAGTCCTAGATTGCGGGTTTACAACAAGGATAACTTTAAGAAACCCCCACCTCAACAAAGGTCTAAAATCCTGGCGAATCTTTCCTTTTATTTGAAAAATATATTAATTTTCCTTAGTGAATCTTATGCACATTATTCAAAAATTTGTAAAATCCTGGCGAATCTTAATGGATAATTGGTAAAAAAAAAAATCGCATTGGTGAATCCTAGTGAATAATCACTAAAACGGTTCATTAAAATGGCGAATCTCTCCTTTAAAAATTTGCATAGTTGGTCAGCGCAGTTCCCCCATATTTTTTTCTTTTTTGTAATATTGAATTAGGGGCCCAGGGGCGGCAGCCACCGTCGAGGTCAAGGGGCAGCCACCGACGAGGTCGAGAACACACGGATTAAGTGTTTTTCAAAAATCTCACTTTAAAATTAAGAATAAATGAAAAGCTTAAATATTACCATCGATTAGCAATTTCCCTTTTTAATCCAATGGTTGCAGGTTGATTTCGTGGCCTAATACACACAAGCCTTTTAAAAGGCATGTGTATGTTAGGCCGCGGAATCAACCTACAACCGTTGGATTAAAAAGTTAAGCGATGATTTGATGGCAATAATTAAAAGCCCTATTCAAGGCTAAAATATCTGTAAAATTAAATGGTCATTTATTATTGTGGTGATATTTCCCTAAAATCAATGGTAGGAGTATAATATTACTGGCGAATATAATCAATATTTGCGATTATAGTATAAATTGTTGGTGAATCAGTTTCAATGACGAGTCATTTAAAATATAATACATAGGTGAATTAATCAAGACAAATTTTTTTGTTTGTAAAAACCTAGTGATTTAGCATCGTTTTTAGCTTGTACTATTTGCCATTTTTGGAGGTCCTAATTTCAATAATTCGCCAATTGGCGAAAATTCACCACTAAAGTTTTCCCTGGTTTACAAGTTCCAGTCATGTAGGACACAACACTAAGCTTAGTTGGTTTTCGTTACCTAGTTTTTCTACCAATCTCTTTGTTGAAGGGTAGGCCCATCTATCGTATGATTGATGTGCGAGGGACCACATATGAGTCTTTGGTTGGTGGAAAAGCACTTGAGTGATGCTTCTTGTCCTCAAAAGATGACAAAAGACCAAGATTTGAAAGGCGGATCTTGGACCATCTATATCTATTGCTTTAAAGCTCGGTTGAGCTATGTATGTACTTGTATACATTCTTGGAATATTGTAATTTTTGATATTTTTATATTGGAAATGGATTCCATGTTGATTATTAGTGTGACATCTATGTTCATTTTTTCTCAATAAATAAAATATTTCTTTTATTGCAATGGTTAGTTACATAGTTTATTTACTTGCAATGTGAAAACATAGGAAAAATTACTTCAATAAATGATTGACATGTTACACTACACAAGCTTACATCATAGTTCCTAGGATGTGTTTCATATTTATGCCTCTCCTAATTCAATCAAATATTGCTTCAAGATTTTCTAAATAAATTTAAATTTGTTCTTCATTTGAAGTTGGTGATAGCAATGTAAGGATATTTTTGGTCATTGAAGATTATCACTAAGGTCTCATTTGATTTCTTAATCTTTCTTCTCACATAACAAATATACACATGCACCACAACCAACGTGTTTTGTAATATTATGTATTACCTCATGCTTCTATAATTACATTTCATTTTGTACATTAAGATTTTAGGCTATATACAAAGTTGTATTTGTTGAACTACACATGGTAGCAAAACTCCCCCAAATGTAACCACTTTATCCAAGTTGTTTTTTGTCCCATGACATAGTTCCTTAGGTATCACTCAATCCATTTTTTCATGATTTTTCATTTTACCATCTATTTGGGGGTGGTAGCTAGTGCTCAGAGTCAATTATGTGTTAGTTAGACGAAAAAGTTTTTTCCAAAATAAACTGATAAATTGGCTGTCCCTGTCACTCACAATGTTCTTGGATAATCCATGAAGCTTAAATATTTATCTAAAGAACATATCAACCACTTGGGGAGCCTTAAACTCGAAAGTAATGTCATGAAAATGGGCATACTTTGTAAGCCTATCAACCACCACATAAATACAATCCTTACCTTGTACCTTGGGCAACCCTATAATGAAATCCATAGAGATGGTTTCCCATTTCTGATTTGGAATGGGTAGGGGTTGCAATAAGCCATCTCGAAAGACATGCTCGACCTTGTTTTTTTGGCATACCAAACACTCTCTAACATGCTAAAATACATTGTTCTTTAGCCCCTTCCATGAGAAACACTCCCTTACTTGTATGTCTTGTAGAAACCTAGATGACTAGAAAGGGGAGTATCATGACATGCCCTCATAATCCTCTCTCTCACCTTTGAATTTGGTACAAGATACAAAAAATCTTTGTAGAGGATGAGATCTTCAACCACTTTGTATCTATCATCATGCAACTTCCCTTCCAAAATATCATTAGAAAAATAATCTTTGGCATAATCAACTTTTATGGCAACCTTCCAATCAATAGATATATTAGACATAGAGTAGAAATAAGGCTTCCTAGAGAGTGCATCAACCACCACATTGTTCTTTGATTTCACATATTC
Organism: Sequoiadendron giganteum; assembly: GCA_007115665.2. Lineage (NCBI taxonomy): Eukaryota > Viridiplantae > Streptophyta > Pinopsida > Cupressales > Cupressaceae > Sequoiadendron > Sequoiadendron giganteum. Next base: position 55,861,973 of record CM021102.1, read on the forward strand.
AATATAAAAATCATAAGCTTGGAGTTGGCTTACCTATTTTTGCTGCCTATCATTCAAATCATGTTGATTGAGGAAGAACTTGAGGATGTTATGATCCATCTTCACCACAAATTTCCCATAAACTAGGTATTGTCTGAATTTGGCAAGGGCATGCATGATGGCTAGTATCTCCTTGTCATAAATAGAGAAATTATTTTTTGAATCCTTGACCTTCCTACTCTAATAGCTATAGGATGTCTATTATACATCAAAAATTCTCCAATACCCTCTCCTGAAGCATCACACTCACTTATTCAATATCAAAATCATAAGCTTGGAGTTGGGTTACCTATTTTTGCTGCCTATAATTCAAATCATGTTGATTGAGGAAGAACTTGAGGATGTTATGATCCATCTTCACCACAAATTTCCCATAAACTAGGCATTGTCTGAATTTGGCAAGGGCATGCATGATGGCTAGCATCTCCTTGTCATAAATAGAGAAATTATTTTTTGAATCCTTGACCTTCCTACTCTCATATGCTATAGGATGTCTATTTTATGTCAACAATTCTCCAATACCCTCTCTTGAAGCATCACACTCAAGTACAAAAGGAAGTGAGAAATTGGGAATAGCCAAAATAGGGCATGGACTCATTACCTCCTCAAGCTTATCAAAATATTTCTATGATATAGGGTTCCAAGAGAATGCTCCTTTCTTCATCAAGTTGGTAAATGGGGTTGCAAGTTATGAAAACCTTTTTACAAATCTTTTATAGTGGTTGCATAAACCCACAAAACCCCTCAACTATGACAATTTCCTTGGTCCAATCCTGGATTGCCTTGATCTTCTCCCTATCAATGCTAACCCCTTGAGCACTAATCTTATGCACCATTTATATAAATTTCAATCAATCCAAACTCACATTTTTACATCTTGACGTGAAATGAATGCTGCTCAAGTATGCCAAGCACCTCATCTATGTGCTTCAAGTGATCCTCCCACGTCCTACTATAAATCAAGATGTTATCAAAGAAAACCAAGATAAACTTCCTCAATTGTAGAATGAATACTTGGTTCATACATGATTGGAAGGTAGCGAGGACATTAGTTAACCCAAATGGCATGACCAAGAACGCATAGTGCCCATAGTGACACCTAAAATTCATCTTGTGCACATCTTCTTCCCTTATTCTTATTTGATGATACCTTAAATTCAATTCAATCTTGGAGAAATATACTGCACCATGAAGCTCATCAATTATCTCATCGATCTTGGGAGTGGGATAGGAATTTTTGATTGTCCTCTTGTTGAGTGCTCTATAGTTAATGCACATCCTCAATGTCCCATCCTTCACACCATGATAAGGAAAAAGGGCTAGAGCTCAGACATATATGCCCCATGTCAAGTATCTCCTTAATCATTTTCTCTATGTCCTCCTTATATGCTCATGGATGGAAGTAGGGTGTAGTGATGAATGGTTTGGATCCTTCCTCAAGCTCAATCACATGTTGAAAACCCCTCTCCAATGGTAAACCATGAGGTATATCATTGAAGACCTTGTTGTAACTCTCCAATATGGGCTAAACTTTAACATGAAAGGTCTTCCCTTCCTTGGAAGGATAAGTATCTATGATCAAGAATTCAACTACCCAAGCAACTTGGTCTCTACAAAGTGCTCTCTCCGTATTTTTTTTGAAACCACCATAGGACCTCCATTGGAAAGGGCATGGAGGACCACCTCCTTCCCATTAGATTTGAACTTAAGCTCCATGGTTTGATAATTTTGTGTGTATTCTCCAAGTGAGTGAAAACATTGCACTCCAAGAACCATCTTGGTGTCACCTATGTTGACCACATAGAATTCATCTCTCATCTTATAACCACCAAGAGTCAAATTAAACTGATAAATTCTTTGATTGCATGGAAGAGTGTAACCATCAACCACTATGACATTAAATCCTTCAAAGCCCTCTATCTTCAATCACAATTTAGACACCAATATATCATGAATAAAATTTTGGGTAGCCCCACTATCAATCAAAATATTCACTCGTTGCCTCCATAAAACTACCTTGACTCAAAATTAATGGTACCTTGGTGCTCCTGATAGGGTTGCAAGGGTTCCTCCTAGATGCCCTTCCCCTTTCGGTTCATGCTCTTCTTCAATTACTATTGGTTTTGGATCCACTTCTTCTTCTTTGGAGTCATCATTAAAAATAACCTCAATGTAATGTATCTGACCCTTCCCTAAATAATGATGACCTCTTACCGTGGTGCCTTAGAACCAAAACATAACTGCCTCCTTCGGATCTCATTCTTTGACATATTCGATGGGTTGGGTCTAGGTGGTGCCATTCTTGGAGGGGGGAGGTCTCTTTGAGGAAACTTATTGGTCACAATAAGTGGTGCCATTCTTGGAGGAGGAAGGCCTCTTTGAGGAAACTTCTTGGTCACAAAAAGTGGTGCCTTGTTGGAGTATTATCTCCCCTTCGTTGATGAGTCTTCCAAGTTCAAGGCTCTCCTAATGGTGTCTTGTAGTGAGCTCAGGTCCAATGCCTTCACAAAACCTCTAAGGGGTTCATAGAGGCCTTCAACAAAGAGGACTATGAGCCTTCTTTTTTTCACATATGGGACCATCATTGCGAATCCCTTGACTCAACAACATAGTTATCCACTTTCCCTTCTTTCTTTAGCTATGATAACTCCCAAAAGTGAATTTTTGGATCCCTCCTATCAGATCTCTTCGTCAATATTTGAGTAAATTATTCTAATGTTTTGATGGAATTTTGGCCTTGTATTACCATACCATGATACCACCATTCGTGGGCCAAAACCTCAAGATGTAAGGTTGCAAACTTGATGGCCTCTTCTTCATACATGGGATTCAAGGATAAATATGTATCTAAGTTCTGCAATCAAGCCCTCACTGATGAACTCTTAGAACCATTAAAAATTGGGATGATGATTTTTCCCAAGCGATGTTGGATGTGCTTTCTATCTTCATACCTTATCCTATGCCATATTTTAATCTTCATGTCAAGGAATTCTGTGAAAGTCATTTTTTTACGAATAGCTGCACTTAGAGCATGGTATTCATTATGCAATCTGGAAATTTCATCCTCCTCTTCAGGTGGTATTTTTGATTCATTTTCTACCCCTTGGTCCAGGAATTTGGCCTTGAAGAACTTAGTGAAGGATGCTAGTTTTAATACACGTGAACTGCTGCTCTCAATACCATTCTGTACTACTTTACTAGCATGCCCAATTGCTGATTCAATCCCCTCAAGCTGGACAATTTGCACCATAGTGTCCTTCATGGTGGATTGGAACTCCTTGGATTATTTGATAAACTATTGTCCATCATCTTCCTTATCTCCCATTGCTTTCTTCTTTTATATGAGATGATATCTCAAATATTTGTCTCTCATGAAAGGGTATTGTATAGGAGTAAATTTGCACCCCTTGGGAAAATTACCCTTTTACTCTTCTTCACTTTAGAAAACCAAATCCAAAGGAAAAATTCCACCTAAGCCCGTTGCCTTCATTCCACTTGGTACCCATTTTGAGCATCGACGAAGGAATAACTGTCGAGGATGCCCACATGGTGCGCTTACGTCCCTGACAGATTCGCATGTCTAGAGCCTACAAAGGAGTTACACTTCCCATTGGGAGTTGATTTATAACATTCTTCGGTCAACCGACCTGAATATGGTCATTTTCTTCACCCCTTCCTTCAAATTCACCTCTTCTATATCCATTTGGACTCTCTAGCTCTCTCAGAGCCCTCTCTTAGCACTTCACAATCCTTTTCCTTGACATCTCTTCCACAACTTCTACAACTACTTCACAAGCTCTAAGCAACTTCTTCACCATATCTTCAATCTCTAAACACTTTAGACTTCACAGCAGGAACATCAACACTCCATCAACTCAGTAGAGCAAGTGTGGAACAAAACACCATTGCAACAGAGGCTTGAGTTCCTCTCATTTTCTCCTCCATCATCCTTGAGCGTTCTTGGTGGAGGTGGTAAGCTTTCACTCCTCTCCTCTATTATTTGGTTGAGTAGCATAACACTATTTTGTAGTACTTTAGTGATCTTTAATTCCTTTCCTACTTTTCTCTCTATCTATCTTGGTTGTCCGTGGAGGTGTGAACACCAAAACAAGGGTTTGAATGAGGAAAAACCCTATACAGCCCCAATAAATTCTCTCTCTCTCTCTCTCTCTCTCTCTCTCTCTCTCTCTCTCTCTCTCTCTCTCTCTCTCTCTCTCTCTCTCTCTCTCTTGTCTGCATGTATTGAAGAAATTCATGAGCTGGAGGCTTCATCATTCACATGGTTGTAAGCATTTCCTTTCCCTTCTTCTCCTTCTCCTTGTCTTTATCATTTCTATTTCAGTCTATTTCAGCTTTATCACTTTCTAGACATTCTTAGAAATCGGACCACAAGTAGTCACTTTTTCATTCTCTATGATAAACTTGCTTTCTGGTCCGTATGAGATGCCAACGTGTTGCGCCGTCGTCCGTATTATGCACTGACGTCCTTTGGCCGAGAGCATGATAGTTTGTCCAGAGAATCTTTGTGACCTGCTCTTTTTGGTTCTAGAACTCTCGTTGTTGTTGTTCCTTGAGGTAGTTTAGGGAAGTTCACCCCGTGAGGCTCTTTGAATGAAGAGAACTCATGAGTAGCGAATCCCCCTTCTCTAAATTTTGGTGAACCTGACATGAACTGAAAAACTACAAATTTATTTACCCCTACTTGGCGGGGTCATAACTTTTGACTCGGTGCTCAAAATTCAGAACCGTTTGCACCGTTGGAAAGGTCTCCAAGAGAACTAGTTCCGACCTCAAATTCCGCTTTGAAGACCTCCAAAAATATAAATTACTAGAACATAGAAAATAAATAAAAAATTGTAATGAATTTAATATCTTTTATTGGCTTAGTATCTAATTTTGTTCAAAATGTTAATGATATTCCATTTCATGCATGTGATGGTGACTTGGCTTTACCCATGCCACTTGATATCTTTTATCCTTCTCATGAAAGTCCTCTAGCTTCAGAGGATATTTTGTTGCAAGAAGATGAAATCATTGATACCTTTCTTAATGTTACTTTACCTTCTCTTCATTCCAATGCACTCTCCTCTAAAGATGATGCATTTATGAATGACAAATCTTCTATTCGTTTAGATGCACTCTCTCTTGGAGATGATGCATTTGTGAGTGATGAATCTTATACTCCTTCCAATGTACCCTCTTCTAGAGATGCATTTGTGAATGATGAATATCTTATCTATTCCAATGCACTCTCCTCTAGAGATGATGCATTGGCGCACAATGAATCTCCTTCCACATTTGATCTTGTTTGGATTGATGTTGAGAATATGTCTTCAAATAATTATTCTACTAGTTGTGATAATTTTGTAAATATTATCTATGTCTCTTCCGCACCTCAAAGGCCTAAGAGACCGATCATTTACGTGATTCTAGCTAGTCCTTCTCCTAAAAGGGTTTGTTCTATTAATGGTGTTCCATTTGATAGTAACTCTCCTGATCCTTCTAAGGCTCCCTCTTATAGAGCGGTGGCCCATACTTATGAGAATATAATTGATAAACAACAAAGCCTTCCTAAATATCCTAAACCTACAACTAAAGCACCCGATGATTATAATCTTGTTGAACAACTCCAAGTTACTTTGGATAAGATCTCACTATGGGACTTGCTTTAGTTTGCTCTGGTTTATCAAGGTGTGCTTCAAAAAGCCTTGCAAAAGATCCTCTTGCCTTCTTCCACTAGGCCGATAGATGTTGATGTGTTAATGGCATATATTCGTGTAGATTCATTGAATATTACATTCTATCCACAGGAACTCCCACCTTCAGAAATACAGAAGCAAGCGTACCCTTTAATGATTATAGTTAACATTAATAAAATTGGTATTAGACATACTCTCATTGATGTCGATTCGACACTCAATGTATGCACCATTGACCTATTGCCTAAGATTAATATTGATCTATCTTCTATTAATGCTTCTTCTATTGACATTCATGGGTTCGATAATGTCGGTTGACAAGCTCTAGGTACAATAGTATTACCTTTGTAGCTTGGACCTATTACCATACCTACCCTTGTATATGTTATGTCAGAGAAATTACCCTATAACCTTCTTCTTGATAGACTGTGGATTCATGCTATGGGTGCAGTCTCGTCTACCTTGCATAAATCTATTAAGTTCATTGCTAACAATAAAGTAGTCATAGTCAATGTTGAACCTAATACTATGCACTTATGTGAGATGACAACTGCTAGTCAGGTTTCGGTTGTGCCTACTCTTATTCCTTCAGTGTCTTCCAGTGCGTCGATGTTTACTCTAGCAGTACCTACTACAAAGAATACTCTTGAGATAGATGTCCATGAAGAAGATCCTTTCGAAGCAAGAAATCCTAAGTCCACTCCTTCTACCTCTTCTCAAGACAATGTATGTCTTGGTGAAGATTGAGGTTCTTTAGACTTTGCAGATTCCTTCATTCAAGAATATAAAGTTGAACCGATCCACTTAGACCTTTTAATAACATCATCCATACGTGATATCAAAGATGGTTATTCTTTTGCATCGTGGGGTAATGTGAACGCAAATTGTAATGTTCTTAGTGTTGATCCTCCTTTTGAGGAAGATGATCACACTTATGTTAAGGAGGTTGATGTTGGAAGTCCTATTAAAAAGGATGAGGGTGATCCCATAGAGGAGTGTGATCCTCATTGTTGGAACAATTCTCTTTGTGAAGATCCTCCTCCTTTGTATTCTATCTTCGTATCTTCTTCTTGTGAGCAGTCTAACTAGGAGTCTTAGCAAACCAAATCCAAAATTCACTTTAGAAACCAAATCCAAACTTCTTAGCAATCGGATTTTTGTAGTCATTTTGTCATTCTTTGTGATAAACTTGCTTTCTGGTCCTTATGAGATGCAGACACCTCTGGGATGCCAACACGCCACATTGTCATTTGTATTCTGCATTGACGTCCTTTGGCCAAGAGCTTGACAGTTTTTCTAGAGAATCTCTGTGACCTGCTCTTTCTAGTTCTAAAACTCTCGCCCCTATTCCTTGAGGTAGTTTAGGGAAGTTCGCCTCGTGAGGTTCTCTGAATGAAGATAACTCATGACTAGCGAACCCCCCTTCTCTACAGGTACATAGACTGGCAGGATGCCAAGTCTAATACCACTAAAATATACTTGCACATAAAGACACGACAAACAACCACCAAAAACATAATTTAAGCAATCAAGACATGAAGAGTACAACAAAAATGATTAATTGAAATTGGTTGTTTGCATTCTGGAACACTTCATTACAAATCACAAAATAGATACTAATAGAGCTCAAGTGCACAAGAGATAGATCCTTACAAACAAATACCTAGATACAAAGAGTAATCAATTATACGCAATATCTGCTCAAGATTAATTTGCACATACTATCGAACCGTCCAGGCATTAAGCTCGATGGATGTTTAAGCCAGATCTTGGATTGCTTAGATTGGTAAGGAGTGACTGGAAACTACAGACGGGTGGATGTAGTTGGGTCAAGAAGACCCTATGATGGTGATGAAAGTGATAAACAACTCGATTTCTCGTTGCATGATATCTACTCGATATGGCACCTAAAGTGGCGCCTTTGCTTCCGATCGAAAAATGTTGGTAGTCCATCTTAGATCTACGTCTTTATGGTGCATTGGAATGATATTGAAGGAGTTTCAACGTACTGTGCAGGAGTCAGGAACGAAAATTTGTGCGGGTCTATGGCTCTACCACAATTCAAATGATCAATCACCCTTCATCTTTGGTCATTTTTAGGTCGCTGAAAAATATGATGAGATTACAGGAGTACTCCAGACCTCAACCGTTAAGCTTCCAAGCTGATCATGCATAGTGCGATGAATGGATTAATTAGCGAACAAGTAAGAGAGGAATCGCAAGAGAGAATCTAGATGCCAAAGGTTTTCATCTCACCAAGGCATTGATCACACAAAGGGTTTTGTCTTAGCTGATAAAAAATTCTCTCACAATCCATGATGATAATGAATGATAATTAATCTCACCTAAATACCAGCCTTCTAATGGGTCGGCCCAAATCTGTTATATGAATATCTATTGTTGTAAGGCATTTTTGTTATCAACTATAACAGGGTATGTGACACTCAGAGATCAGTAGTCTATAATGCCCCTTGTTTGGTGTACTTAGAATTTTTCCCTAAAATCACAATTTCCAAGTAAGAGACATATTTTATTAAATTACAACTTTTGATAGACTCTAGTATAACCTTGCAATAATGTTATCTAATGATTCATAATATAATAATTAATTGATTATTAGTATTGTTACATCCAAGTTACAGTATTTAACATATATATGTACTAATCTAGATGAGTAATTCACATTGTTGATTCTGAATTATTATTCCCTTAGTAATCAATCATTGGAGAAGATTAGAGAGGGAACCTCAATCCGAGTGCTAGGAGTCTTTCATACTTCTAAGCCCAAGAGTGGATAGTCAACCACCTTGTCTACTTAGCAAGGAATTTCTCCCCATCTTGATGTACTTCCAACTCTTCTTCCCATTATGAATTATAGAGGCATTAATAATTTAGATTGATAATGCAATATGAATTACAACTCTTATAAGATATATATTCAAATATCTAAATGCATGAAAATACATAGAATTAATATATTTAGATATATACATTAAATAGCGTACCAATATTTGTGAACTACATTATTGTTATATAGTCACAAAATGCAAATAATTATTCTAGGCACTTCGCTATAGATATCAACCTATAGCTATGTCTTCAATGCCAATCGATCCGTTTCCATATTCAGAAGATGTTTCTTAAAACAAAGAGATTAGTTCAATTGAATACTTATCAATAAGGATTAATAATTGCTGCAAGCGTCATTATTGTATGATTATATATATACACTTTCATTCTTCCCATAATCATCTTCTTGATTATTGATCCTTATTTATTTTTCATTTACCTTCATATATCTCCCAAGAATCATCTTCTTCCATGCATTTCTTCTCCCAAAACTGATTATATCATTTAATGTATTTGTTGCTATACTCAAAAATTACTCGTATTTTTTCCCTCATTTTTTGTTCATATATCTGCCTTTAAATCTAATTATATTATTCAAGCTTCCTTGAATGTAGATGTGATTCGATGCCCGATCCCTCCTTGCTTCTCTCTCTTTTTATTTCCTCATATTCATTGGAGGGGCATAACCTTTGGGATTAGATATTTATTTTTAAAGGAGTCATGTCTTTTTAGAGACTAATCAATACTCTAATTAACACAATCTTTAAGCACTGCCCTTGTTATTATTTATCTTCTTCATAAAATAGTCGCTGCAGTTAACATAAAGGTCTTCTTATATAGCGATCCTTCAATATCTTTAATTGATTCTAAAATAATATTAGATTGTATTCTAGTCATATGATTACTGGTTGACCAACATCATTTCTTCAACGATTATCTTTATTTTGACTATTGTGTGCAGTTGTAATATATTATATATTTCCTTATTTTAATATATTTATTTTATATTAGTTTTATATATTTTTTATTAATATTTATAATATTATATTATTATTATAATTATAATAATAATATTAATATTTGTAAATATGTACATTTTATTTTATTTATTTATTTGCATTTCAACACTTAGTTATTTTAGTGTTCTATTTCAGAGGCATGACATAGTCACGTTGTTTTTAATTGCAATTCACAATGTACCCAACCCATGTGTTTTTTAACTATGTATATCTAAGTCTATATTTCAAATAGCAACAACACTATTGTTAGTATTGAAAAAAATATGTACTTCTCCATAGTACATGTTATAAAACACAGTTTGTTTTCAGTACACTATGAAATGTAGGTTAGAAATCACAGTGTGTTTTGAAACTTGAATATTCTAACACCCTAACACACTTCCATAAATGTTTTTATTTGAAATGTAGATGCAAATATGTATAATTATGAATATCTTGAAACAAGTAGGAGGTTTTCTTAGTGTTAGATTTGCTTGATTTATTGAGAAAATCCTTAAGCCCTTCGTTGGCACCTTCCAAAATCTAGGTGCAACGTGTGTTGCCTGCTTTCATTCATATCATCGATCTATTCCATCAAACTTATTGCATCATCGACCCAATGTATCATATCCTCCTCACAAGTTGTTTCAAAGAGACACTATTAATGAAGTCAATAAAAAAATTGAACTATTTTAATAAATATTTTTTACGATCATCAAAATACATTTAAAAAACACTGTCAGAAGGTAATTTGACATACATCCAATAAGTTTTGGTTTCAAGAAGAAGACATGTGTTCTCATTTAATAGTTTAGAAGGTGATTAACTGTAATTAGTGAATGTTTGGTTGTTTGGGTGTAAGGGGGTGTTAGAGTTAACCGTACATCCAACATCCACATGTGCTTGTGTTGCTAGCATTGGAGAGTTTTCAACATTATTTTCAATTTTGGAATTTTTAAATTTTTGAAGTTTGTTACAATACAAGTTCAATGGTTGGGTGTCAATAAATAAATAAGTTATAAGAATTGGTTTGATGCAAGAGACCAACACACCCTTTCTTGCACTCTCAACAAAAAAAATAATATCAAACACAGAGGTTGAGTTCATAGAAATTAAAGAAAACTAGTCTTCAAATTTCATTACAAAATTCTCTAGCTATTGGAAAATTACAAAGAAATTTGGAACTACAAATCTATATAGCCTTATGGCTGATTCAAACCACTAAAAATATGATTTATATCATATTTAAAACAACAAGCTACAACAATCAAAATCTTAGCAAATCAATCACAACATCACTGATCCTCTCCACACCAATCTTGCCTGCCAAATACCACTTTCCAATTCTTAGCACAACATTGAAAGACACCTCTAGCTGTAGCAAAAACCCATATAAATCCCAACCATGGATGAAAAGCTACTCCCAAAATCCCATTCAATGACCTTCCAACTACCACATTCACCAAGAATGACTACCAATGAATCCTTAATTTCCAACGCCCAGGCTTGGAAGAAAATAATTTAAACAAGAAAATAAAGAATTTAGTGCTTTATGATTTCTCTCCAACTTCCAATTCAAATGCCCAAGAAAACATTTGTTGTAATGTGCCTTGAAAAGCAAAAAAAATCAAATAATAAATTGCATAACCAACTTGCCAGCAAGCTGCGACCAAAACATTTATTAAATGTTGGCTTGCATTTTTAATTTATTCACCAACAATATTAAAAAGTTGACAAAAGAAAAAAAAAAATTGGTTGATGAGAATTGCCTGTGGACCCAGATGCTCCTGCATCAAACATGTCGGGTAAGAAATTTGTGAGCATGGGCTCACAAAATAGAGTTGGGTAGTAGAACTACCCTTCCAGGTTGTAAACAACTTGCAACAAACTCCATTACTGCATTAGGTTCATCAAATGACTTCTTCCTTCACCTCTTCCAACATCTAGCTGGGACAACCTTCATCCTCCTCCAACAACTCTTCTTTGCACTCCTCTTCCTCAATGTGGAGTCTACTCCACCATAATATGACCTCCTCCACCAATTTCAACTCTCACCCTTCTCTAATCTCGTGGGATCCAACCCACTATATTCCGACCACCTCCACCAACATGCATCTACACTATCATCTGCAACATCATACAAATTTTTCCCTATATATAAATAAACACTAGCAAGCTCATGAAAATAAAATAGTTTATCCCCACTTCCTCTTCACACTCTTTCACCTCCACCACTATCTTTTCATCCACCTCTTTTTCTACTTCCACCTCATCACACTCTTTTATTTTCTCATATTTTTCATTAACAAATAAATCTTCATCATATAACATAGAAATTTAAATGTTACCTCTTCTTCCTCTATTGCTAAAGCATCTTCTTCCACACCATTTTTTGCAACTTTTTTCTCTTCATGCTCAACCATGATCTCATTATTTCCTTCTTCTACCATTTCATCCTCCAAAGGATACTCAACTATATTTGTATCCTTCTTTTCATCCTCTAACGCTACTACAACCACGACTATTATTCCTTTAACAAGACATACTTTTGTTGCAATTTCCTTATCTTCTTTCCTCATGTATTTTTCCAGCTTATCCAATCACCTGTTTATATTTTTGATCATCCTCCATATCTTGGTTTCTTTATACCATCTCCATGCTTCCCAAATCACGAGCCTCTTCCTTAAATGACTATACCCATCTTATTTGCTGCAATCTCACCTCAATTTGCAATCTACCATTACACTCAATCTACAAAAAAAATTCTTTCACGGCTTCAAGCTCTCTCGCTGCTCAAGACTCCTCTTACTTGCAACAACCTTTACGAGCTCTATTGCTTCACACACTTTCCTCTAGGTGTGAACTACCTCACGATTGACGATCTGTTCACACTTTCACCCATACGTCTTGGTGGATTCTCTCCACTCTCAAGATCTCGCACTTTGATACCAAATGATGTAAGAGACCAATACACCCCTTTTTGCAAACTCTCAACAAAAACATTAATATCAAATATAGATGTTGAGTTGCTAGAAATTAAAGAAAACTAGTCTTTAAATTTCATTACAAAATTCTCCAGCTGTTGGAAAATTACAAAAAAATCTAGAACTACAAATCTATACAGCCTTATGGCTGATTCAAACCACTACAAATCTGATTTATATCAAATTTAAAACAACAAGCTACAACAATCAAAATCTTAGCAAACCAATCACAACATCATTGATCTTTTCCACAACAATCTTGCCTGCCAAACCCCACTCTGCCAAATACCACTTTCCAATTCTCAGCACAACATTGAAAGACACATCCAGCTATAGCAAAAGCCCTGGAAATCCCAACCATGGATGAAAATATACTCGCAAAATCCCATGCCATGACCTTCCAGCTACCACATTAACCAAGAATGACTACCAATGACTCCTTAATTTCCAACACCTAGACTTGGAAGAAAAGAATTTAAACAAGAAAATAAAGAATTTAGTTTTTAATGATTTCTCTCCAACTTCCAATTCCAATGCCCAATTTTTTGTTGTTGTAATGTTCCTTGAAAAGCCAAAAAAAATCAAATAATAAATTGCATTACCAACTTGCCAACAAGTTGTGACCAAAACATTTATTAAATGTTGGCTTGCATTTTTTTTTGCTTGGTAAATCACTGCTAAGGACAACACCCTGTATTACTTTCCAAATAATAGTTTACATTTTATGCTCACAATCCTCTACCCATTTCTACGTTGTACATTCACCCCTATACTGCATATACCTTGATTTCTACACCTATCTTTATCAAAACCAAGATGCCTATCAACAGGCTTCACACACCATATACAAGTTTTCCCCATCCTCAGACTTGCTAGCAACCCTGGAATCTTGGACATGTTTTGCATTGCATTTGGAGTGGGAGCGTAGATGCTTGTTCTAGCAAGCAACCAAACCATTGTTGGGATTTTTCTTTTTCTTTTTCACCTCCACCCAGGCTTCATCTTCTCTGGGTTGTTGTGGATTTCTTAAGTGTTGTAGGGGGAGAAATGGAATCCCCACCTATGCATGAATTTGGAAAGCAGTTGGATGAAGTGGCCTCCTCCAAATTTGTCCCAATAGCCGAGGTGTCCACCAGATTGGGACAAGGACTTTGGTCAACTCTTGACATTTTATGTGTCTCCAAATAGTCCCCGTGAATCACATGTTCCTGAAGGGAATTTGAAGCAACTGCATAGTGTTCTAGAGCAACATCTTTCCACCATGTGGTAGTGCGTGAAACCTTGGTTTTGTAGTAAGGGCAATGTGCAACAAGGTAACCAATATTGAAGCATCTTCGACACTGGAAAGGGATGCCTTCATAGTCCAGAACTGTTGAACCCAACACTAACCATCCACCTTGAGTTATCTCTGCTAGAAGATCCCTTGAAGTGTCCAAATCAACCAAAATCCGAGCATATGTTGTGTGCATGAAATCAGATGATTCTATGTCAATTGCCAAATGTTTCCCCAATGCGTTCCCGATTGCTTCAAAGCAAGCATCACTACAAAAATGGAGTAGGAGATTTGGGAGACACACCCAAAATGGCTTGAGACTGAAGCCTCTATCACTAGGTTGAAATTGGGGTGCCACAGTTTGGACAGTAGAAGATGTTGGCCCCAAGCCCATGAATTACACAAGACAGTGTTTCGGTCCTCCTCATCAAATACATAGCAATGAAAAAAACCCTGCACAAGGGTAAATTTTGAGATCATCCTTAAGTGTTGATTGCCAGGATTCGATGATCCATTGATGGAGTTTAGGAAGGCTTGGCCATAAGCACCAAAACCTATAGATAAGCTCGTGTGCAACAAAGTAGTCCCCATTTTTTGTAATTATTGATTTAATGTCACCATCAAAACTGAGATCGATGAGCATTAAGACTAAAATTTGTCATCTAAATGAAAAGCTAAATTGGAATAAAATGGGGTTTTGTAGCGGTGCATGAGCTCTGCTAGGGTTTTGTGCTTTCTGAGGTCATTCGTGGCCCCTCCCGAGTCATACTGCGCTTCCTGCGTAGGAAATTGTTTCCTTCACTGAGTACGACCGCATTTACTGCGGTTTTAGGGGTTTATTATGCCTTCAACCGGTTCTAACCCAACAATTTTTGCTGGTGTTAGTGGTTCGTCGGTGCAGTTTAATGGCTCCCCTACCGAAGAAATGCCCTCGAAAATTTGTTCTGAAAGTCTTTCACGAGGTAAGCATTCTGACGCTCCTACTGATGTAGTTTTACCTTTACCTGATTTTGATTCTACATGCCAATGGCTCGAACAACACACCCTTGTGGGTTATTTTGTTGGGAGGACTCCCCCCGAAAGTGTGTTGAAAGGCTGGGTCAACAAGGCCTAAGTCCCTCATGGGGTCTGCCTTGATATAGTCCAAAATCTGACCAAGGGTTTTTTTTGTTCCGCTTGCGAAAGTTAGTCATGTCCAAGCTATTTTGGATCATGGGCCTTGGTATGTTCGGTCTTCCTTGTTGGTTTTCTAGGCAAGGACCCAGGATTTTGTTGTCTCAAAAGATTCCAAAATGCGTGTCCTGGTCTAGATTGAGTTTCCCGAATTACCTTTGCCTTACGTGCCCTTCTTGAACCATATTGCTTCCTCTTTGGGGAGGGTTGTTTGTATCGAACCAGATAGGTTCTTTCAAGCCCGTCCTCAAAAGAGGGTTTGTGTGGAAGTTGATTTATCCAAGGATTTGAAAGAGTCTGTGGACATTCAAATTGGTGATATTCGACACACCCAGAAAGTCACATATTTCAATCTGTCCAACACGTGCTATCGGTGCCAGTCAGCCGACCACAAGATCAAGGACTGCCCTTTGACAGTTCATCGTACATCCTCTCAGTCACGGGATGTTGAAAAGACTCGTCTGATGAAGCCTTATGCTAAGGCTGAAACAAAGTGGACTACGGTTTCAAACCGAAAAAATAAGTCGTCTGGTTCTGGGTCGGCTCCCAAGGCCCCTGAACCGACCAAAATGGTTTCAAACCCTTCAGAGAAGGGGATAGCTACTCCCTCAGGAGTTACTTCTGTTGTTTTACAACCCAGGTCAAAGGCCATGCCTCAGCCTGCGGCTGTTTTATGTGCTCAACCGGCTTTGTCCTCCGCAGCGAGGACTCAGTGGTGATCTCGCAGCCCGTCTCCTCCACCGGAAGAAGGTGAATATGTGCCTAAAAAACGAAAATTCTCTCCTATTCAGATTGGTTTTGTTCCGCAAAAGTTTTTGAAGAATAACTTCTCTTCCCTGGGTGAAGAGGACCGAGATTCTGTAAGTATGGAAGATTTTCCATGAATTTTATCTCATTGAATGTTCGAAGTCTAACTGACCTCTCCAAGAAGTATTATGTTAGGAATACTTTGAAGAATTACCCAAGGATTGAAGTGCTTTGTCTCCAGGAAGTTAAAATTTCTAGTTTCATGCTTGCTTCGGCTTATCGCTCTATTTGGCCAGCCAGTACTATGTTTTGCACTCTGCATGAGGTTGGTTGTGGTGGAGCTGCTACTCTTTTGGCCCCACGACTTCATTCTTGTGTGGTGGACCATGGGGTTGACCCCTCCCAACGGGTTATCTGGGTTCTTCTCAATATTGAGAATCATTCCTTTAGGATTATTAATGTTTATGCCTCTAATGATGCCATGGAGCACTGCTTGCTTTGGCGCTGGATTGCTGATTCTTTGCCAGTTGCCACCTGGTTGCTCTGTGGGGATTTCAACATGGTAGAGACGACGTACGACAAGAATGGCACCTTGCCTTTTCGTTGGGCAGCAGGTGAAAGGGAGGCGTGGTTTTACATGCGCAATAAATTGGGGCTTTTTTATCCCAATATGGGTTGCCGCCATTCTAATTCTCTCTGGCACACTTGGTGCAATTATAGGGCTGGTTCTGACAAAGTCTTTAAACGCCTTGATTGTGTTATGATCTCGACTCAATCTTTTTTTTCCTTCAATAGTTTTGCTTTGCCTGTTAAGCCGTTAGTGGATGTGACTCTTTCTTGATCACTTCCCAACTCACTTTCGCATTGAATGAGCGTCTTGTCAGCCTCGCACGTGTAAGACTCAATTCTTCTTGAACACGTCTTTGCTCTGTCAAAAGCCCACCCTGGCCCACATTCATCGGGTGTAGAATTTAGAGTGCAGGCCACCTGGTCATACAGACTGGATTGCTTGGTGGAATGATGCCATCATTTGTACTACGCGTTTCTTGCGCATTTATGGGCACCAGCTTGCTATCTTTCGTCGACGTTCTTACGAGGCCACCATTACCGACTTACGTACGACTATGGAGGCTTTGGTGGCCAATCCTTTCTCCCTGTCACATCAAGTCAGGGTGGCGGATTTAAGACATCAAAAGCAAGTGGCAGATAATTATTCTGCCAGAGGCACTCAAATAAAGGCTCGGCTTCACTGGCTCAAAATTGGTGATTGTGCCTCCAAAGAGTTTTTTTTGGCTCTTCGTGCCAGGCACTCTTCCACAGGCATTAAAGCAATCAAAGATGGTAACCAGGTGCTCTCTGAGCTACCTGACATTCTCCAGGATTTTGTGTGTCACTATGAATAAGTTTTCACTACTTAGGACCCCACGCCTGCGCACCAACAAACCCTTTAGGACTGCCTTGCTGTTGTGCCACATAGGCTTTCTTCAGCCCAGATTAATTTTTGTGATTGATCTCAAAGAAGCCGTTACCTCCATGGCCAATGATAAGGCTCCTGGGATTGATGGCTTTCCTTGTGAATTTTACAAAACTCTTTGGGACTGTGTTGGGAGCGACTTGCATCATGTTTATCTTGAAGCCTTTCAAACCAATTCTCTAAGCAATTTAATAAATAAAGGCAATATTAAATTCATACCTAAGCTTGGGGATCCGGAAGATATTTGCAACTGGTGGCCCATCACGCTTCTCAATGTTTCTTACAAAATCATTGCCAAAGCCCTAGCTCTAAAAATTTGTCACCTCTTGCCTCAAGTTGTGTGTCTTGAGCAGACTGGTTTCATTAAATCCAAATTTATTCTTGATAACATTATTGTTATTTGGGAAGGCATGGAGTGGGCCCAGCGGTCGAACCATAAAGCGGTGTTCATTAAAATTGATTTTGCCAAAGCTTATGACCGCATTGAATGGTCTTTCATTCTTGCGATGTTGCAAGCCTTGGGCTTTGGGCCCAACTTTATACAGTCTGTTTTATGCTTTTTTATGATGCCTCGGCTTGCATTTCCATTAATGGCCACCAGTCTTATGCTTTTGGTCTTTTTCGTTTCATTCGCCAAAGATGCCCTCTTACCCCTGCTTTGTATGTTCTGGCTGCTGAGGGCTTTGGATATCTCCTGGCCGATGCTGTCTCCCAACAACGTGTTAAACAGATCTCTCTCCCGGACTCTCAAGAACAGCTTGTCAATGGCCACTTCGCAGATGGTTCCTTTCTTACTCTCTTAGAGGATGAAGACTCTATCACTACTGCCCTTGATT
>CM021102.1:55880145-55965351 GCA_007115665.2 Sequoiadendron giganteum
CATCCTTTTTGTGCATAACATCGAGTGCCTATCCATTCCACTAGTGAATGTAAGGCCTTGAAGGATAAAATACAATAACTTTGTGATTTAGGTGCCACCACTCATTTGTTTGTTGATGCACCTGCCTCTTCTTCAAACAACAAGTGATATCGAGGTTTACCTCTATCATGCCTATTCTAAGTATCTTGCATGGTTCTCGTCCCCTATATGTTGGGGGTAGTGATGAATTTTTCTAGAGATGTGTGCCCTTCTAAGGACCCCCTCTCTTCTCTTCGTCTTTCAATTGAGGCATCCCTTGAGTGGACCCCTTTTTCTTTCGAAGGGTTCTCGAGGGACCCCCTTTGAAACCTCTTTTCTCTCAAACAAATTCCATGGCGTTTAGCTTGGGGGCAACCTGACTAGACCTACTTCACACTTTGCATCTAGCTCAGGGGCAACCCGACTAGACCTGCTTCACATCTTTACATCTAGCTTGGGGGCAACCTAAATAGACCTTTCTTTTCAAATAGTGTGTCCCTTGAGTGGACCCCTCTTCCTTTTGAAGGGTTCCCGAGGGACCCCTTTGAAAGTATTCCAACTTGACGATGGTCTGCATGACTGTTTGCTTACTTGCTCTACGAGACTGAAAAACCTGTAGAGCCCCTCTACATCCTATATTTTGTGATATGGGTTTTCCTCCTCAAGAGGGGATTTATTTTATCACTTTTATTCTGTGATATGGGTTCTGATCCTCAAGCGAGGATTGTTTTTATCACTTTTACTTTGTGATACAATTTTTCCTCTTCGAGCAGGGATTGCTTTTATCACTCTTGCATTCATTTCTATCTTTCTCTTCTCAATTGTATATACTGAATCGAAGATCAACATCTTCTTCATCCTGAGTATATGCTCTTTCTTCAACTTCATAGTTTTGCAGAACTATGAAGTCCTCTTTTGATCCTGCACTCTCAGGATCACCAGATCGCGACCTGCTTCCTCAACGGTCCAGGTGTACATTTCGAACTCTACTACTTCTCCGATATACTTTACTGAAGCACTCATTAGTATTCATGCTCGCTAAAATGGGGGAAACATGTATAGGAGTGAATTTGCACCCCTTGGGAAAATTCCCCTTTTACCCTTCTTCACTTTAGAAAACCAAATCCAAAACACACCTCTGGGATGCCAACACGCCACATTGTCATTTGTATTCTGCATTGACGTCCTTTGGCCAAGAGCTTGACAGTTTTTCTAGAGAATCTCTGTGACCTGCTCTTTCTAGTTCTAAAACTCTCGCCCCTATTCCTTGAGGTAGTTTAGGGAAGTTCGCCTCGTGAGGTTCTCTGAATGAAGATAACTCATGACTAGCGAACCCCCCTTCTCTACAGGTACATAGACTGGCAGGATGCCAAGTCTAATACCACTAAAATATACTTGCACATAAAGACACGACAAACAACCACCAAAAACATAATTTAAGCAATCAAGACATGAAGAGTACAACAAAAATGATTAATTGAAATTGGTTGTTTGCATTCTGGAACACTTCATTACAAATCACAAAATAGATACTAATAGAGCTCAAGTGCACAAGAGATAGATCCTTACAAACAAATACCTAGATACAAAGAGTAATCAATTATACGCAATATCTGCTCAAGATTAATTTGCACATACTATCGAACCGTCCAGGCATTAAGCTCGATGGATGTTTAAGCCAGATCTTGGATTGCTTAGATTGGTAAGGAGTGACTGGAAACTACAGACGGGTGGATGTAGTTGGGTCAAGAAGACCCTATGATGGTGATGAAAGTGATAAACAACTCGATTTCTCGTTGCATGATATCTACTCGATATGGCACCTAAAGTGGCGCCTTTGCTTCCGATCGAAAAATGTTGGTAGTCCATCTTAGATCTACGTCTTTATGGTGCATTGGAATGATATTGAAGGAGTTTCAACGTACTGTGCAGGAGTCAGGAACGAAAATTTGTGCGGGTCTATGGCTCTACCACAATTCAAATGATCAATCACCCTTCATCTTTGGTCATTTTTAGGTCGCTGAAAAATATGATGAGATTACAGGAGTACTCCAGACCTCAACCGTTAAGCTTCCAAGCTGATCATGCATAGTGCGATGAATGGATTAATTAGCGAACAAGTAAGAGAGGAATCGCAAGAGAGAATCTAGATGCCAAAGGTTTTCATCTCACCAAGGCATTGATCACACAAAGGGTTTTGTCTTAGCTGATAAAAAATTCTCTCACAATCCATGATGATAATGAATGATAATTAATCTCACCTAAATACCAGCCTTCTAATGGGTCGGCCCAAATCTGTTATATGAATATCTATTGTTGTAAGGCATTTTTGTTATCAACTATAACAGGGTATGTGACACTCAGAGATCAGTAGTCTATAATGCCCCTTGTTTGGTGTACTTAGAATTTTTCCCTAAAATCACAATTTCCAAGTAAGAGACATATTTTATTAAATTACAACTTTTGATAGACTCTAGTATAACCTTGCAATAATGTTATCTAATGATTCATAATATAATAATTAATTGATTATTAGTATTGTTACATCCAAGTTACAGTATTTAACATATATATGTACTAATCTAGATGAGTAATTCACATTGTTGATTCTGAATTATTATTCCCTTAGTAATCAATCATTGGAGAAGATTAGAGAGGGAACCTCAATCCGAGTGCTAGGAGTCTTTCATACTTCTAAGCCCAAGAGTGGATAGTCAACCACCTTGTCTACTTAGCAAGGAATTTCTCCCCATCTTGATGTACTTCCAACTCTTCTTCCCATTATGAATTATAGAGGCATTAATAATTTAGATTGATAATGCAATATGAATTACAACTCTTATAAGATATATATTCAAATATCTAAATGCATGAAAATACATAGAATTAATATATTTAGATATATACATTAAATAGCGTACCAATATTTGTGAACTACATTATTGTTATATAGTCACAAAATGCAAATAATTATTCTAGGCACTTCGCTATAGATATCAACCTATAGCTATGTCTTCAATGCCAATCGATCCGTTTCCATATTCAGAAGATGTTTCTTAAAACAAAGAGATTAGTTCAATTGAATACTTATCAATAAGGATTAATAATTGCTGCAAGCGTCATTATTGTATGATTATATATATACACTTTCATTCTTCCCATAATCATCTTCTTGATTATTGATCCTTATTTATTTTTCATTTACCTTCATATATCTCCCAAGAATCATCTTCTTCCATGCATTTCTTCTCCCAAAACTGATTATATCATTTAATGTATTTGTTGCTATACTCAAAAATTACTCGTATTTTTTCCCTCATTTTTTGTTCATATATCTGCCTTTAAATCTAATTATATTATTCAAGCTTCCTTGAATGTAGATGTGATTCGATGCCCGATCCCTCCTTGCTTCTCTCTCTTTTTATTTCCTCATATTCATTGGAGGGGCATAACCTTTGGGATTAGATATTTATTTTTAAAGGAGTCATGTCTTTTTAGAGACTAATCAATACTCTAATTAACACAATCTTTAAGCACTGCCCTTGTTATTATTTATCTTCTTCATAAAATAGTCGCTGCAGTTAACATAAAGGTCTTCTTATATAGCGATCCTTCAATATCTTTAATTGATTCTAAAATAATATTAGATTGTATTCTAGTCATATGATTACTGGTTGACCAACATCATTTCTTCAACGATTATCTTTATTTTGACTATTGTGTGCAGTTGTAATATATTATATATTTCCTTATTTTAATATATTTATTTTATATTAGTTTTATATATTTTTTATTAATATTTATAATATTATATTATTATTATAATTATAATAATAATATTAATATTTGTAAATATGTACATTTTATTTTATTTATTTATTTGCATTTCAACACTTAGTTATTTTAGTGTTCTATTTCAGAGGCATGACATAGTCACGTTGTTTTTAATTGCAATTCACAATGTACCCAACCCATGTGTTTTTTAACTATGTATATCTAAGTCTATATTTCAAATAGCAACAACACTATTGTTAGTATTGAAAAAAATATGTACTTCTCCATAGTACATGTTATAAAACACAGTTTGTTTTCAGTACACTATGAAATGTAGGTTAGAAATCACAGTGTGTTTTGAAACTTGAATATTCTAACACCCTAACACACTTCCATAAATGTTTTTATTTGAAATGTAGATGCAAATATGTATAATTATGAATATCTTGAAACAAGTAGGAGGTTTTCTTAGTGTTAGATTTGCTTGATTTATTGAGAAAATCCTTAAGCCCTTCGTTGGCACCTTCCAAAATCTAGGTGCAACGTGTGTTGCCTGCTTTCATTCATATCATCGATCTATTCCATCAAACTTATTGCATCATCGACCCAATGTATCATATCCTCCTCACAAGTTGTTTCAAAGAGACACTATTAATGAAGTCAATAAAAAAATTGAACTATTTTAATAAATATTTTTTACGATCATCAAAATACATTTAAAAAACACTGTCAGAAGGTAATTTGACATACATCCAATAAGTTTTGGTTTCAAGAAGAAGACATGTGTTCTCATTTAATAGTTTAGAAGGTGATTAACTGTAATTAGTGAATGTTTGGTTGTTTGGGTGTAAGGGGGTGTTAGAGTTAACCGTACATCCAACATCCACATGTGCTTGTGTTGCTAGCATTGGAGAGTTTTCAACATTATTTTCAATTTTGGAATTTTTAAATTTTTGAAGTTTGTTACAATACAAGTTCAATGGTTGGGTGTCAATAAATAAATAAGTTATAAGAATTGGTTTGATGCAAGAGACCAACACACCCTTTCTTGCACTCTCAACAAAAAAAATAATATCAAACACAGAGGTTGAGTTCATAGAAATTAAAGAAAACTAGTCTTCAAATTTCATTACAAAATTCTCTAGCTATTGGAAAATTACAAAGAAATTTGGAACTACAAATCTATATAGCCTTATGGCTGATTCAAACCACTAAAAATATGATTTATATCATATTTAAAACAACAAGCTACAACAATCAAAATCTTAGCAAATCAATCACAACATCACTGATCCTCTCCACACCAATCTTGCCTGCCAAATACCACTTTCCAATTCTTAGCACAACATTGAAAGACACCTCTAGCTGTAGCAAAAACCCATATAAATCCCAACCATGGATGAAAAGCTACTCCCAAAATCCCATTCAATGACCTTCCAACTACCACATTCACCAAGAATGACTACCAATGAATCCTTAATTTCCAACGCCCAGGCTTGGAAGAAAATAATTTAAACAAGAAAATAAAGAATTTAGTGCTTTATGATTTCTCTCCAACTTCCAATTCAAATGCCCAAGAAAACATTTGTTGTAATGTGCCTTGAAAAGCAAAAAAAATCAAATAATAAATTGCATAACCAACTTGCCAGCAAGCTGCGACCAAAACATTTATTAAATGTTGGCTTGCATTTTTAATTTATTCACCAACAATATTAAAAAGTTGACAAAAGAAAAAAAAAAATTGGTTGATGAGAATTGCCTGTGGACCCAGATGCTCCTGCATCAAACATGTCGGGTAAGAAATTTGTGAGCATGGGCTCACAAAATAGAGTTGGGTAGTAGAACTACCCTTCCAGGTTGTAAACAACTTGCAACAAACTCCATTACTGCATTAGGTTCATCAAATGACTTCTTCCTTCACCTCTTCCAACATCTAGCTGGGACAACCTTCATCCTCCTCCAACAACTCTTCTTTGCACTCCTCTTCCTCAATGTGGAGTCTACTCCACCATAATATGACCTCCTCCACCAATTTCAACTCTCACCCTTCTCTAATCTCGTGGGATCCAACCCACTATATTCCGACCACCTCCACCAACATGCATCTACACTATCATCTGCAACATCATACAAATTTTTCCCTATATATAAATAAACACTAGCAAGCTCATGAAAATAAAATAGTTTATCCCCACTTCCTCTTCACACTCTTTCACCTCCACCACTATCTTTTCATCCACCTCTTTTTCTACTTCCACCTCATCACACTCTTTTATTTTCTCATATTTTTCATTAACAAATAAATCTTCATCATATAACATAGAAATTTAAATGTTACCTCTTCTTCCTCTATTGCTAAAGCATCTTCTTCCACACCATTTTTTGCAACTTTTTTCTCTTCATGCTCAACCATGATCTCATTATTTCCTTCTTCTACCATTTCATCCTCCAAAGGATACTCAACTATATTTGTATCCTTCTTTTCATCCTCTAACGCTACTACAACCACGACTATTATTCCTTTAACAAGACATACTTTTGTTGCAATTTCCTTATCTTCTTTCCTCATGTATTTTTCCAGCTTATCCAATCACCTGTTTATATTTTTGATCATCCTCCATATCTTGGTTTCTTTATACCATCTCCATGCTTCCCAAATCACGAGCCTCTTCCTTAAATGACTATACCCATCTTATTTGCTGCAATCTCACCTCAATTTGCAATCTACCATTACACTCAATCTACAAAAAAAATTCTTTCACGGCTTCAAGCTCTCTCGCTGCTCAAGACTCCTCTTACTTGCAACAACCTTTACGAGCTCTATTGCTTCACACACTTTCCTCTAGGTGTGAACTACCTCACGATTGACGATCTGTTCACACTTTCACCCATACGTCTTGGTGGATTCTCTCCACTCTCAAGATCTCGCACTTTGATACCAAATGATGTAAGAGACCAATACACCCCTTTTTGCAAACTCTCAACAAAAACATTAATATCAAATATAGATGTTGAGTTGCTAGAAATTAAAGAAAACTAGTCTTTAAATTTCATTACAAAATTCTCCAGCTGTTGGAAAATTACAAAAAAATCTAGAACTACAAATCTATACAGCCTTATGGCTGATTCAAACCACTACAAATCTGATTTATATCAAATTTAAAACAACAAGCTACAACAATCAAAATCTTAGCAAACCAATCACAACATCATTGATCTTTTCCACAACAATCTTGCCTGCCAAACCCCACTCTGCCAAATACCACTTTCCAATTCTCAGCACAACATTGAAAGACACATCCAG
This sequence comes from Sequoiadendron giganteum, assembly GCA_007115665.2. Taxonomy (NCBI): domain Eukaryota; kingdom Viridiplantae; phylum Streptophyta; class Pinopsida; order Cupressales; family Cupressaceae; genus Sequoiadendron; species Sequoiadendron giganteum. Next base: position 55,887,242 of record CM021102.1, read on the forward strand.
CTATAGCAAAAGCCCTGGAAATCCCAACCATGGATGAAAATATACTCGCAAAATCCCATGCCATGACCTTCCAGCTACCACATTAACCAAGAATGACTACCAATGACTCCTTAATTTCCAACACCTAGACTTGGAAGAAAAGAATTTAAACAAGAAAATAAAGAATTTAGTTTTTAATGATTTCTCTCCAACTTCCAATTCCAATGCCCAATTTTTTGTTGTTGTAATGTTCCTTGAAAAGCCAAAAAAAATCAAATAATAAATTGCATTACCAACTTGCCAACAAGTTGTGACCAAAACATTTATTAAATGTTGGCTTGCATTTTTTTTTGCTTGGTAAATCACTGCTAAGGACAACACCCTGTATTACTTTCCAAATAATAGTTTACATTTTATGCTCACAATCCTCTACCCATTTCTACGTTGTACATTCACCCCTATACTGCATATACCTTGATTTCTACACCTATCTTTATCAAAACCAAGATGCCTATCAACAGGCTTCACACACCATATACAAGTTTTCCCCATCCTCAGACTTGCTAGCAACCCTGGAATCTTGGACATGTTTTGCATTGCATTTGGAGTGGGAGCGTAGATGCTTGTTCTAGCAAGCAACCAAACCATTGTTGGGATTTTTCTTTTTCTTTTTCACCTCCACCCAGGCTTCATCTTCTCTGGGTTGTTGTGGATTTCTTAAGTGTTGTAGGGGGAGAAATGGAATCCCCACCTATGCATGAATTTGGAAAGCAGTTGGATGAAGTGGCCTCCTCCAAATTTGTCCCAATAGCCGAGGTGTCCACCAGATTGGGACAAGGACTTTGGTCAACTCTTGACATTTTATGTGTCTCCAAATAGTCCCCGTGAATCACATGTTCCTGAAGGGAATTTGAAGCAACTGCATAGTGTTCTAGAGCAACATCTTTCCACCATGTGGTAGTGCGTGAAACCTTGGTTTTGTAGTAAGGGCAATGTGCAACAAGGTAACCAATATTGAAGCATCTTCGACACTGGAAAGGGATGCCTTCATAGTCCAGAACTGTTGAACCCAACACTAACCATCCACCTTGAGTTATCTCTGCTAGAAGATCCCTTGAAGTGTCCAAATCAACCAAAATCCGAGCATATGTTGTGTGCATGAAATCAGATGATTCTATGTCAATTGCCAAATGTTTCCCCAATGCGTTCCCGATTGCTTCAAAGCAAGCATCACTACAAAAATGGAGTAGGAGATTTGGGAGACACACCCAAAATGGCTTGAGACTGAAGCCTCTATCACTAGGTTGAAATTGGGGTGCCACAGTTTGGACAGTAGAAGATGTTGGCCCCAAGCCCATGAATTACACAAGACAGTGTTTCGGTCCTCCTCATCAAATACATAGCAATGAAAAAAACCCTGCACAAGGGTAAATTTTGAGATCATCCTTAAGTGTTGATTGCCAGGATTCGATGATCCATTGATGGAGTTTAGGAAGGCTTGGCCATAAGCACCAAAACCTATAGATAAGCTCGTGTGCAACAAAGTAGTCCCCATTTTTTGTAATTATTGATTTAATGTCACCATCAAAACTGAGATCGATGAGCATTAAGACTAAAATTTGTCATCTAAATGAAAAGCTAAATTGGAATAAAATGGGGTTTTGTAGCGGTGCATGAGCTCTGCTAGGGTTTTGTGCTTTCTGAGGTCATTCGTGGCCCCTCCCGAGTCATACTGCGCTTCCTGCGTAGGAAATTGTTTCCTTCACTGAGTACGACCGCATTTACTGCGGTTTTAGGGGTTTATTATGCCTTCAACCGGTTCTAACCCAACAATTTTTGCTGGTGTTAGTGGTTCGTCGGTGCAGTTTAATGGCTCCCCTACCGAAGAAATGCCCTCGAAAATTTGTTCTGAAAGTCTTTCACGAGGTAAGCATTCTGACGCTCCTACTGATGTAGTTTTACCTTTACCTGATTTTGATTCTACATGCCAATGGCTCGAACAACACACCCTTGTGGGTTATTTTGTTGGGAGGACTCCCCCCGAAAGTGTGTTGAAAGGCTGGGTCAACAAGGCCTAAGTCCCTCATGGGGTCTGCCTTGATATAGTCCAAAATCTGACCAAGGGTTTTTTTTGTTCCGCTTGCGAAAGTTAGTCATGTCCAAGCTATTTTGGATCATGGGCCTTGGTATGTTCGGTCTTCCTTGTTGGTTTTCTAGGCAAGGACCCAGGATTTTGTTGTCTCAAAAGATTCCAAAATGCGTGTCCTGGTCTAGATTGAGTTTCCCGAATTACCTTTGCCTTACGTGCCCTTCTTGAACCATATTGCTTCCTCTTTGGGGAGGGTTGTTTGTATCGAACCAGATAGGTTCTTTCAAGCCCGTCCTCAAAAGAGGGTTTGTGTGGAAGTTGATTTATCCAAGGATTTGAAAGAGTCTGTGGACATTCAAATTGGTGATATTCGACACACCCAGAAAGTCACATATTTCAATCTGTCCAACACGTGCTATCGGTGCCAGTCAGCCGACCACAAGATCAAGGACTGCCCTTTGACAGTTCATCGTACATCCTCTCAGTCACGGGATGTTGAAAAGACTCGTCTGATGAAGCCTTATGCTAAGGCTGAAACAAAGTGGACTACGGTTTCAAACCGAAAAAATAAGTCGTCTGGTTCTGGGTCGGCTCCCAAGGCCCCTGAACCGACCAAAATGGTTTCAAACCCTTCAGAGAAGGGGATAGCTACTCCCTCAGGAGTTACTTCTGTTGTTTTACAACCCAGGTCAAAGGCCATGCCTCAGCCTGCGGCTGTTTTATGTGCTCAACCGGCTTTGTCCTCCGCAGCGAGGACTCAGTGGTGATCTCGCAGCCCGTCTCCTCCACCGGAAGAAGGTGAATATGTGCCTAAAAAACGAAAATTCTCTCCTATTCAGATTGGTTTTGTTCCGCAAAAGTTTTTGAAGAATAACTTCTCTTCCCTGGGTGAAGAGGACCGAGATTCTGTAAGTATGGAAGATTTTCCATGAATTTTATCTCATTGAATGTTCGAAGTCTAACTGACCTCTCCAAGAAGTATTATGTTAGGAATACTTTGAAGAATTACCCAAGGATTGAAGTGCTTTGTCTCCAGGAAGTTAAAATTTCTAGTTTCATGCTTGCTTCGGCTTATCGCTCTATTTGGCCAGCCAGTACTATGTTTTGCACTCTGCATGAGGTTGGTTGTGGTGGAGCTGCTACTCTTTTGGCCCCACGACTTCATTCTTGTGTGGTGGACCATGGGGTTGACCCCTCCCAACGGGTTATCTGGGTTCTTCTCAATATTGAGAATCATTCCTTTAGGATTATTAATGTTTATGCCTCTAATGATGCCATGGAGCACTGCTTGCTTTGGCGCTGGATTGCTGATTCTTTGCCAGTTGCCACCTGGTTGCTCTGTGGGGATTTCAACATGGTAGAGACGACGTACGACAAGAATGGCACCTTGCCTTTTCGTTGGGCAGCAGGTGAAAGGGAGGCGTGGTTTTACATGCGCAATAAATTGGGGCTTTTTTATCCCAATATGGGTTGCCGCCATTCTAATTCTCTCTGGCACACTTGGTGCAATTATAGGGCTGGTTCTGACAAAGTCTTTAAACGCCTTGATTGTGTTATGATCTCGACTCAATCTTTTTTTTCCTTCAATAGTTTTGCTTTGCCTGTTAAGCCGTTAGTGGATGTGACTCTTTCTTGATCACTTCCCAACTCACTTTCGCATTGAATGAGCGTCTTGTCAGCCTCGCACGTGTAAGACTCAATTCTTCTTGAACACGTCTTTGCTCTGTCAAAAGCCCACCCTGGCCCACATTCATCGGGTGTAGAATTTAGAGTGCAGGCCACCTGGTCATACAGACTGGATTGCTTGGTGGAATGATGCCATCATTTGTACTACGCGTTTCTTGCGCATTTATGGGCACCAGCTTGCTATCTTTCGTCGACGTTCTTACGAGGCCACCATTACCGACTTACGTACGACTATGGAGGCTTTGGTGGCCAATCCTTTCTCCCTGTCACATCAAGTCAGGGTGGCGGATTTAAGACATCAAAAGCAAGTGGCAGATAATTATTCTGCCAGAGGCACTCAAATAAAGGCTCGGCTTCACTGGCTCAAAATTGGTGATTGTGCCTCCAAAGAGTTTTTTTTGGCTCTTCGTGCCAGGCACTCTTCCACAGGCATTAAAGCAATCAAAGATGGTAACCAGGTGCTCTCTGAGCTACCTGACATTCTCCAGGATTTTGTGTGTCACTATGAATAAGTTTTCACTACTTAGGACCCCACGCCTGCGCACCAACAAACCCTTTAGGACTGCCTTGCTGTTGTGCCACATAGGCTTTCTTCAGCCCAGATTAATTTTTGTGATTGATCTCAAAGAAGCCGTTACCTCCATGGCCAATGATAAGGCTCCTGGGATTGATGGCTTTCCTTGTGAATTTTACAAAACTCTTTGGGACTGTGTTGGGAGCGACTTGCATCATGTTTATCTTGAAGCCTTTCAAACCAATTCTCTAAGCAATTTAATAAATAAAGGCAATATTAAATTCATACCTAAGCTTGGGGATCCGGAAGATATTTGCAACTGGTGGCCCATCACGCTTCTCAATGTTTCTTACAAAATCATTGCCAAAGCCCTAGCTCTAAAAATTTGTCACCTCTTGCCTCAAGTTGTGTGTCTTGAGCAGACTGGTTTCATTAAATCCAAATTTATTCTTGATAACATTATTGTTATTTGGGAAGGCATGGAGTGGGCCCAGCGGTCGAACCATAAAGCGGTGTTCATTAAAATTGATTTTGCCAAAGCTTATGACCGCATTGAATGGTCTTTCATTCTTGCGATGTTGCAAGCCTTGGGCTTTGGGCCCAACTTTATACAGTCTGTTTTATGCTTTTTTATGATGCCTCGGCTTGCATTTCCATTAATGGCCACCAGTCTTATGCTTTTGGTCTTTTTCGTTTCATTCGCCAAAGATGCCCTCTTACCCCTGCTTTGTATGTTCTGGCTGCTGAGGGCTTTGGATATCTCCTGGCCGATGCTGTCTCCCAACAACGTGTTAAACAGATCTCTCTCCCGGACTCTCAAGAACAGCTTGTCAATGGCCACTTCGCAGATGGTTCCTTTCTTACTCTCTTAGAGGATGAAGACTCTATCACTACTGCCCTTGATTGCCTTAATACCTTTTGTCTTGCCTCCAGCTCTGCAATTCAATGGCACAAGACCTTGTGCTACAGACAATCGGTGCTCCCCACTTCTGCGTGGCTCCAAACTTATAACTGGAAGTGGATAGGGCAGGGAGAAATCTTTCGGTTTTTGGGCATCCCCTTCGCCTTTCAGGCTTCCCCTCGGGAGCTTTGGCAAGCCGTGCTTTCCAAGGTTGAGCAGAAGCTGGCCTATTGGATTACTAAGCCTCTTTTGCTGGCTGAAAAATTCCAGGTGTGCTCTAAAATTTTGGCTGCTACTCACATCTACTATTCTTCCTGTTGGGCTCCTTCTAAAGCTGCCTACAGTAGGCTTGAAAAGTTCCTTCGTGATTTTTATGGGCCTCTTCTGAAACCCACAAGGGTTTTCATCGGGTCGCTTGAGAATTTTGTTGTCTCCCCAAGGACTCTGGAGGGCTTGGATTACTCTCCACTCAATGATAAGGGACTGCTCTCTGTGTCAAATGGATTATCTGAGCTCTCACCGAAGATGAAGCCTGGAAGATTCTCCTCAGGCATTGTATTCAGTCTGATTTTCCTGTTCACAAGCCCGCCTGGAAAGGAATCGGTCTCCAAACCCTCCTGGTTATGAGAGAGCCGGTTCAAATTGTTGGCTCCTTTGTGGCCAAGAGCATCTGGCGCTCTTGGGAAACTATTAAGCCTTGGCTCCGTTGGGCTGGGGCTGGATTTCATGATGGGCTTTCCATCAACCAACATAATTTATGGTGGTCTCCCCTTTTGGCTCAGAATGGTCAACCCCTGGCCAAGTCGTCTTGGCTCAAGGCCCTCAGATTTCATAAGAAGGGCATTCAAATGCTGCATTAGCTCTTTCACTGGCCTACTATGCGTCTTTTGTTGTGGGATGTTTTTAAAACCCAGTACAGTTTTCAAAACCAAGACCTGCTTACCTTTGACGGGCTGGTGAGTGCCATTCCGACAGAAATGCTTCACAAAGTTGGAATTCGTGGGCACAAACCTTGGTGGAAAGACTAGAAATGGTTTCCATACACTCCTATCAGGAGCTACAAGCCACGTCTTGGTTACAGGTGGCTTTCACCCCATTTTTCTATGATCAGTTCTTTGAACCAAAGGTGGCTTCTTAATTCCTCTGCCCATACTTGGCGTAAGAGGTTTGATGCCACTTGGTCTACAATTGTTAATCCGAAGCTGGCCCACTTTGCTTGGTGTATTATTTTCCAAGGCTTGCCTATGGGCTCTCGGCTTGTTCATTTGGGGGTTCCTAACCCTCTCTGCCCTTTTTGTGGGCAGTCTGAAAGCTTTAAGCACCTTTTTTGGTTTTGTCCCAGAACTCAGTAGCTTTGGACTTGGATTCATGATTTCTTTCGGCTTTTTCGATTGGAACCCTTTTCTTGGCATATGGTTCTATTGGGGGACCCGCCTGGAACCCGGCTAAGTTCACCCAGCTTTGGCACACTTTCAGGGTGGAAATCCTCTTCAATATCTGGAAAGACAAAAATGCTTGTATATTTGTTCATTCTCATTTAGATGTTAATGTGTCTCTCTATGCTAAAGCAGTTATATGTTCTAATGTTCTCTTACAGATTCAAGTGCAAGCCAACAAGGTTGCACTGGAAGTGTCTCATCTGTAGGTTCTCTTAGACCACTGGGGCAATGCCCCTTGTATTGTGGCTCGGATCCCTGATTCGCCCTCCTCCTCCTGCAATCGGTCGCCTTCTTGGGGCCGAAAGCAAAGTGACTCCGTGCGATCCTGCTCCCAGCCTCCTGCTCGGTGAGATTCTCGGCCTCCCAGGCGAGTTCGTTCTCCTCCGTCGCGTCCTAGTCAGGGTTGGCACTCTAGTGGTGCTACGGGGAGTGGTGGTGGTGGTTCTGGGTGGCCCTCTGATGCTCCGCCTGCTTCTAGTTGTGGCTGGCCTTCCAGTGGCAAAAGTTTTCCACGGTTGGCTCTTGCAATCTCGCCTCGACGCGAGGAAAAAGAAAAAGAAGATGAAGATAAAGTTGATGATGGTTGGAGTGCTCCTCCTGACGTCACTCCAAACCCCGCTGATGTATGGGGGAAAAATCTGGATGACAGGGATCCCCCAGGATCTACTAGCACTGCCTTGGCCGCCTAATTTTTCTTTATGTTATTAGGCTTTTGGGCTAGGCCCATGTGATATTTTGGCTTTTCTGGGCTCTGCCCATGTGACATTCGGGGTGTGCCTTTTCACCACCTGCCCCTTTTTTGTGAATTTGTAATTATATCTTTATATTAATATAGATATCTGCCTATTCATCAAAAAAAAAAAAAAACTGAGATCGATAGGTTTGTCGATGGATTGGATGGGCCCTCCCCACTCACGATCTATGTTGAGATCCCTGTTAAAATTCCCCCAATAGATTTTGGTTGTCTCGTTACAGTCTCTCGTGAGATATTCAAGGGGGGAGACGACCCAAACTTGGCCACCTCCATAAATGAGTGCTTCAATATAGTCGCACCCCGCCCAAAAGGAAAAGCCTTGTGTGCCAAAGAAGAACGCATTTTCCCCTGCACAACAGATCCACCATATCTATCATGTCCAACATTTTTACCATCATGATTAGGCAAAGGTGGAGAGATGGGGGTAAAAGGGAGCGATGTCGATCCATCCACATCGCCGGGAGAAGCCTCAACACCCTTTGGAGAGGTTGTGGCAACAACCAAAGAACCAGAAGATCCCTTAGAGAGAGCATGTGACCCCCCCACAATGGATGCCATCGATGCAGCCAACCTGTTCCATGGTGGAATGCCGCAATCCTTCGCCAAGGTTGTTCCATTGCAGACCTGAGTCTTCGAAGCAGTTGCGCCAACAAAAATCCTAGAACTCGGAGATTTAAGAAATTTCGACATTTTCAACAGATCTTAGTATTATTAAGTGCAAAAATTTATCTTGTTGGCTTGCTTTTTTAATTTATTCATCAACAACATTAAAGAGTCGACAAAAGAAAAAAAACTAAATAAAATTATATTTTTGGTTGATGAGGATCGTTTGTGGACTCATGCTCTCGCATCATGGTTGTACCTCATAAAATAAAATATCATAATCATCATTTGTTTTAAATTATATACAACAATATTTTCTTATATAATATTCTTTTGTCTTTCTTAAATAATATTCAATTGCATAGTTTTATCTATTCCTCTCGTATCTATATAATATTTTAAAAATAAGATTTTTGAAAAATCACAATTCAGATACATACCCACATACTGTGATTGTTATTTTTTGTCTTTTAAAATGACAAACATATATGTTTGATTTATGGAGAGAGATCTTCTTTGTTTCACATATCTTCAAGTTTGTAAAAAGAACATACTAGAGATCAACAAAGAGAAGCAACAAAATTCCACTAAAAATGAAATAATTTTACATAATTATATAATGTGTCAATATTGGACAAAATGAAAGGAGGAAAGCAAACCTTTACTTTGTTTTTCTGGGTCAAGCAATTCATCTTGGAAGGGTTATAACCCTTGTAATTCTTATTCCTTAGCCATATAATTTTTTGTTTCATTGGAAACTCAAAGAATTTCTTGCTTTTCCTAACCTCCTTCATCCGTGAAAAGTTTCATTGATTACATTATTTATTAGATAGAAAGACCAACTATCCAGACATGCCTGCAACTATAAAAGAAAGGGAAACCTTAGCCAAAGGGAAAAAATGTCAAATGGAAGGTTTAAATAGTTTTTCTAGGTCAAGCAATTCATCTTGGAAGGGTTATAACCCTTGTAATTCTTATTCCTTAGCCATATAATTTTTTGTTTCATTGAAAACTCAAAGAATTTCTTGCTTTTCCTAACCTCCTTCATCCATGAAAAGTTTCATTGATTACATTATTTATTAGATAGAAAGACCAACTATCCAGACATGCCAAAGGGAAAAAATGTCAAATGGGAGGTTTAAATAGATAATTTATTAATTGGTAATATCCAAATCTCCAAAGAACGAACAAGGTATGGACTCTTATTGAAACATCTAAGAGCCATGTTGTATACTTAAATATTCAAATGTGAAGAGTTTCAATTAAGGGAAAAGACCCATATAAATCTAGATGTGGGCTACCCATTAGACAAACAAAGGGTAAATTTGACAATTGAGATATCCATAATTTTTAAAAATAATTCCAAATAGAAATTGAATCATATGACATAAATCATTTGTCCCGTAGTGATTTTAGTAGGTTTGGACTTGAGAGTCACTGTGCATGTTTGAGGAAAGTCTACATATGTCTTTCATACATTTTTCTTAGCTGTGAATATATATTTTGACATAATATCAACTCCTATTGTCTTGTTCCATCTACTGACAAATCTCTGACTTTATTTTCCTACAAACAAATCTATTAAAAAAAAATTCCTATATTTGTCTTGGTTTAATATATATATTTTGACATAATATCAACTCCTATTGTCTTGTTCCATCTACTAACAAATCTTTGACTTTATTTTCCTACAAACAAATCTATTAAAAAAAATTCCTATATTTGTCTTGGTTTAATGTATGTTTCTATTGTTTTTGATAGATAGAGCAACATAACTAGGGTGCTGGTCCAATTACGAAAAGCCTGAAGGCTGAAAACCAAGTCCATTATGTTTCTATGTATGTTTAATGTATGTGTCTATTATTACCTTTTATTTATCACATTATTTTATAATAATGTAATAATATATTTTTAATATTTGACATTTTTAGAACAATTAACTCTAATTCTAGAGAATTTCGTAGGTATAGAATGCCGTCTAAATGCATGCTTAAAAATTTAAATGAATACTACTTAGGTCTCTCACAAGGTTACACTTAACTTTTCATAGAATCTAACCAAAATTGTTTTCCTCTTCCACTTTATGCAAGCTAACCATGAAAACATTATTCTTAAGCATAGCTTGTGTTATGTTCACAATTTATTATTGGTCTTGTCCCCTTGGACCAAGGACATCATTTTGTCTAACTACCAGGCCCTTAAAGTGCAAGTGTTCTCGACAATAGAGATTACAAAATACGGTTGAATTTGAAACCTGTAATTTCTTATACCCACACACATCCATGAAATGTGGCTGTGTGTTTGTCACCATTCAAAAGTAAATGCATTTTGAAAGAAAGAACAAGTTACAGATCATTAATCAATTGTTGTTGTGGCTACTAGAAACATGATCTTCATTAGGCCGACTGTTTGCATCATTGTCCTTATGAGAACATTTGATGCATAACAATCCCAAAACCAAAACAACGTTAGGATCTTTTATTGGAACAAGTGGGGAATGGTCTAACAACGTGTGAAGAACATAGAACATAAGTTGTATATTATAAATGGCTTCTGGCTCGAAGAAATGATCATGCGAATCCATTGTAGAGTCAAAGAATGCATGAATGTATTTAAACATGCTGGTAGTAAAAGCTTTTCACACACATCTGATCTCTGATGACGATACAATCATAGACCCTAAAAAGAGTTTGCCTAAGGGGTTGACACCCTCAAAAACATCATATCGCTCAAGGGATTCAATTAGCTGGGTGTCATTAAAAACTGAATCCCACACAACACACGAACCAAAGATGGGCATCTGAGGAGGTCCATTGAATTGGACAGAAAACCAGCTACAATGTCATTTCCCAAATAGAAATAGGAAGGATACATTAGGAAATCATAGTTGATCACTTGGTAGATTGCATTCTGCATGCTCGCATAATTGAATTTGAAAACTGAATGAAGCCTCTCCATGGTGAAAGGACCATCCATGGTAGGCTTCGACTAGACAAACCCATGACACACAAATTATGGAGTTCAACATCTTGTGTATGAGAAAACAATTGGTGCCGACTGAGAGAGAGGAAATGAACATAAACGATAATGAGCTAGTGGTAAGTTGTTGTCCTCATATAGGTTGTTGATTTGTCACAACGTAGCAGATAGTTTACGTGAATAACAAGCGCTCTGTGTGAGCTGGAGTCCTGCCTTGAGCAAGTCTGGTTGGAGGGAAAATAGTGACAATTGACAATATTTTTCTGGCAAGAAGGAATTTATAGATTTTTTTTGTTGATAGGCTGTAGCACAAGAAGAAGCAGAGGGATGGACAGAAAATAGTCCTATGTGCTTATGTTTATGTGAAATAGGGGGAATACGAGTATGTTATATCAACCATCTCAAAACAAAATTCCAATAAATAAACACTCTTTAGCATATTTATGAAAGCTCCAAGCCAAGACCACTCCTCGCCAATGACACAGTTCACAACCAATGGATAAAAGCAAATAAATGACCTAGGATGTCTGGTGTTTCTGTGTTTTGACATTAAACAAAGCATGATATGACACCTTCATGAGAAGTGGGCTCATGAGATTAAAACACAGTTATCTATTTGGATTCTGAACTAAAGAAGAGCATTAACAATAGAAAAATATACATCCTTTGCAGTTCACAATTTTAGAATTACGTCTGCATGAAGCATGTTTAGACAATTTCAAAATGTGTGCATGCATGCATTGCATAGATCAAAAGCAGCCAATAAGCCAAATGAAACTTATACCAGACATTGCATGATAGGAAGCATTGAACATGCAGCAAATAACTGGTCAAACATCTAGTAGATAAACAGAAAAGACCATTAAGCCATGTTTAGGCAGAAAACATGAAGTTGTTTGATGGTACTGCATCTTGAAAAGATGGGTGAGGTGATAGACAAGTTACAATACCTACCCAAGATTCCATCATCATCTCACCTATGATGGGTTTAACGTATTAACTCAGGGTGTACCTCCTAGAGTTCAAGGATCACATATGGAATTAAAAGCTAGAACATTTTTTGTTTGTACATCACATTAACTTGCAGCCTCCAAATCTTGGCATGTCAGCTACTTCTACAGTGATAAGAACCAAATCACTATAATGTGCAGAAAATCAACATCATAGCAAATACTCAAAACTTAAGAAAGTAAATAGGTCACATATTTGAGAGGAAAAAAAGAGTTTGTTTTTGGCTATAGTATAATAGTAAGCATTTTCCACACAAAATGGTTGATTGGATAAAAGGAATTTGAATCACCTAAAAGCAATTCTTTTTTCCATGCCCTGTTTCAAAGCCCCTATTCTGTGACAAAGAGGAATATGCTAGCAAAGGTCATCAAATTTGGCTTTATAGTTGACAATTGCATGTGTTATGAAAGTTTCTAAAGCCTTTTCAACAAATCCTATTTGTGTATGAATTGCCAAAGGCATCTAACGAATAGTAGATTATCGGAAGCTTAAATATGTAATGCACCAATCACCGTTGACTTCTACCATTAGTATTGCATAGACCAGTCCTAAGAAGATGCAAAAGACATAAAAAACAATTTGAAATCCAAAACATTAAAAAGATCATTAGTCAGACCAAAATTCAATGCATTTGACAGCTTGAAACTCCTGAGGTAAGAAAAAACAGATCACAGAATAACCTGTGAACTCAATTAGATTAAGAGTTCGTCTGATGATTTAGTCATAACCATTATTTGGCTTCAATTCATTATGCTTTTATGGATGTTCGTACCCTGTTCCAAAGCTCCCTCTATTCTTAACAGGCAAGGTTGGACAGTCTGGTTTGAATGTTTTGAAAGCCTTCCCAACAAGTCCATTTTGTCCATTTCTGCAATCATAACATGTGACAGCACCCTGGGTGTGTTACAGCTAAAATTCCATGCAGCTCATGCAGCTCATGCAGCTCTTTTCTGTTGATACGTGGCATCTTGATTTTTTAACTGCCAGCCACCTTCACCATCTGTCAAATAAGTATATTGCCAAATCGTTCAGAATTTTTGGCCTTCTGATTCTAATTTTTGGTTATGACAATTCTGATTGGATACCAGTTTTTCAGGAAAAGAGAATACCAGAAATCTTAGCATATTTTTTGATAATATTTCTCTTCGAAACATTATTGGTCACAATTTTTTCCCTCAAATTTTAAATAGAAAAATAATAAACTCCCTGTGAAAAAGCACTCCCCAATTACAAAATTAGAAAATCAATTCTGAAATGTTACAAAAGAGAGATTTTTTTTGGGTGTCACTGTTCCCTACGCAAGATTAATAGAAATAGCTGAGTGAAAACATTAGTCTTGGCAGCAATGTATACAAAATGTGGAAGCACAACAAAGCACATGAACCATTTGACAGAAAGCCTGAAAGAAAAGTGTCTCATAAACTGCAACAATTACCCATTTGAATGGCACAAGACCAACAAAGAAACTACTTCAATTCAATAGCAGGACAGGATAAAATAAATGTTTAAAAAGCACAGTAAGGTTGAGAATAAGAACTCTTGTTAAAACCTAGAAAACAAGCAGTTCTATAATTTCACCTGATAATTGCTGGCTCTTTTTCTCTTGTTGAGGTTTTCAGTTAACAATAGCACTTCAGATGAAACATGAACAAACTCTAAGTCTTAATTTATAATCAACTAAATACATTTATTTAACATCCACGTTAATGACTAAACCAAAGAGCAACTCTTAAAATTACCATCCACCTAACCATCCATGCCCTCATGAAATCTTAGCACTGTTATGTCTTCAAACACATCTCTCGCATACCCAGAGCCACCCTGCATATCCATAAAACGTTCTCAACTCTCTTTAACCAATTTGGTATTGAATTTATAAAAGAATGAGCACACATTAAAAAAATACCATCCAAACTTCAGTGGATACCATGTAATAGTTTAAATACATTAAGGTTTGTTTACTCTTGTATGCCTATGAAATGTGCATTTAGGATATATAGGCAAATATAATATCACTGATGAAACTGGTTTTTACTAACTTCATTATCAAGTATCAAGACAGGTGAAATTAATTTAGTAATTGATGTTTTTTAAGTTAAACAACCTCCCAACTCTTGATTCTTGTTCCATTATCTATTCCAGTAAATACAATGTTATGGACATCGATTTTTTCCACTTTTGATTCTTCCCCATCTTTTCCTAGGCTCCCAATGCTGAAAAAAACAAAAGCATAAATACATTAAAGTCATCCCTTAGACTGATGAAATTTATCATGATTAAGTCCTTGAATACCTAATGCCATGGTGATCTTTTGAATATCAACATTGGAGGATCCAAATGCAATGGAGATACAATCATCCCCTGCTTCATAGTCAACAATAATCAGAATTAGTACAGGTTATAATGAAATACAGGTCTTTCTCAATTCATTAAGACCATTGTAATATATCTTTTTTATAACTAGCATAGTTTAGATATCTAACAACTATATATTCAAGGCCTTATCAAGGCAAGCCTATGACTGTATAGGAGGCCTTGTCAAGAGAGACCCAAGAAACAACCAAGAATGTTTCATGTTATAAATTGTATACCATATACTACGAAAGCTTAGGTTATACAAACTTTTTCTCTCTATATTTCACCAAAAAAAAATGTATTTTAGACTTTGCAACCTGTTCCAATGTCACTGTCACTTATTTGGGCATTCTTGGCTCCTTGGAGATGAATTCCATCTGTGTTAGGGCTCTTCTTAGGAGCTCTTATTGTTATCCCCATGACTTGGATTTCTGAAGAGTAAATTAATACAAGGTGCATTTGTTGACTATTCCAAAATTGTAAGTTTGACACCACAACATTTGTGCATTTCACTATAGAAACTGCCTGAAACATGGGTAAAAAACACCTAATTTGTCAAAATTTCCTTTAAAAAAATGATACTATTGCATTCTATCAATAGATTAGTAGTCTGTTTGGGCTAAGATCCAACCATGGGTGCTAGCACGCAAGGCTACACATGAACACAAGGAAAACCAAAATTTGTCAGAAAAAGATATACACTTTAGCAAATCTAAAAACCAGTTTACTTCAACCAAGACAATTTCTCTTACATAATTGTCATTCACTTTACAACATTTGGACCACCAAATATAGCCTTTGTCATCTATTATGCCTCCACCATCTATGGTTAGGCCTGAGACGCCTAAGAATTGAATCCATAGAGTCCTATCATTCCTATTCCATGCAAATGGTTCCATTGGAGCCACTATTTTCCCTGCAATCTGTGAAGCATTCCATATGACAATCTATCCTGCATTTTTATTTCGAAGACTGCACATAAAAACACCAAATAACTATATTTCTTCTTACATGGACTGAAATGTGATATTTGCAAGGGCCTGAAAATGTGATGGGAGTCGGTAAAAATTTGTATCTGCTTGGCACCACTACCATTGCATTATAAGGTGCTCTGCATGCTGCTTTCCATGTTTTGAAGAAGGCCTGCAAAGACAAAGAAAGATTTAATAGTGAAGTCCTCCATGGTGATAAGTTAAAAAAAATTTAGAACTTCATGATAATTACTTAAAAGGTTATCATCTCGTGAACCATCACCAACTGCTCTATATTCCATAACATTGAAATTCACTGAATGACCCTGATAATTCTGCTTCCTCCTTTCGTAATATGCTGTTGTTCTTCCACCAGGATAAATTATGTGGCTAGCCCGGTATGAATCCACAAATAGAAGAACCAAAACAACTGCAACTGTAAACACATTCTCCAGAGTCCTCGTTTACTTCAGAATGCATTTAGGTTCAACAAGCATTCACAAAGAGGGCATACAAGAGGCAAAATAACAGTTTGGGGTTTTAGAGCTACTACATTCCCGGGTCTTTTGATGGATGTCCATAGCTTGTGAGGTCTTATCTTGGCACAAGGCATGTGAACTGTTTCAAAAAATGCCTTAAAGAGATTCGATCTCATGGAATGTTATGATTGCAGCAAATGCACAAAATGGGTTTGCTGAAAAGGCGTCGGAAGCTTTTAAACAAATGCAATTGGCAAGTGCAAAGCCAAAATGCACTACCTTTGCCAGTGTCCCCCCAGCTTGTGCCAAAATGGGATCTGTAGAGCAGCGTATGGATATCCATCAAAGCATAATTGAATGCAACAAATAACTGGTAAATTCTGAGGAAACAATCTCATCTAACATACTGATCTATTTTTAATTGTGATAGATAAAGCAGAGCTTGGGAAAAGTTGTATAAATTTGGTTAATGTAAGAACTTTCTTACACAAAATATGGCGAGAGGTAGCAGATTATATGAACTCCTTTCTGTGGTTTGTTGTGCATGCATTCTTTCAGTGACAGGAGACAGTCATAGCCAAACCCGATTTGGCAGGAAGTCTTTTCCTTCAGACTTCATTTTTGGACTTGGATCTGCCTCTTATTAGGTTTTCATTTCACTAATACTGTAATGCATTTTGGGTTATGAATTCACAGGCTTGTAAGTTTTTATGTCATTAATTTACAGGCTTGTGTTTACAATCATTGGTTTTCTAAAGGTTTCATTTGGTTTATACTCTACAGTATGAAGGAGTAGCTAAATTGGGTACCATGATAAGTTTGGTAATAGACTGCAGGGGGAGAATTCTTAAAACATGCTAAGAGTACAAAGACACAGATATTTTACCTTCAAATGCTGGCCCGAGAGAAGAACGCTGAAACTCCTTGCAAACCCTAGCTCCAACTCCAAGCCAAATGCTAGACGGTGGTTCCTGCCGTGAGCATCGAGGCTTCTGAATGATATTTCCTGTAGGCCTACACTCATGAAGCAGGGCGGACATCAGCCATACTTGCCACGAAGAATCCCAAACGTTGATCCTTCAACCATGAAGAATGACACCTGCTCACAGGCACGGAAGAAGAGGACACGTCCACAACAGAAAAGCTTCGAAAAGAATATAGATTTTTTTCCTTCCCTCTCTTCTCATTCGCCAAGTCCATAATTTGAAATGGAAAATTAAAAAACCACGGGCAAAAAAAAACCAGCCAATGAAAAACTGGCAAAATCCACTGAAAAATTATGAAATATGGGAAAATGCCATCGACCATAGGTTTAGCAAGTATATAATCGACCGGCGGGAGTCCCCAGGCAGCTTAATGCAAGAATCTTGCTGCTCGAAAACAATAGTCTCCGCCTATAGATAGGCGGGACTAATAAATGTAATAAGCCATGCAAACTTCCCAATGGAACAACACCTCTATCGTTGGCTTGTATAGAAGGGAAAATAAAATGGAGTGAGAATGAGCCGCCCAAATGTCGGACGCAATCCCGAAGCCGATTCTCAAATCACATGATCCAACCGATTACACCGCCAACACAGTGCACTAGATTGCCTAACGTCGCCGCCTTCTCTGTGCAAATTTTTGTGGAATGTATATCAGGAGGGAAGATATGTCAGATGATCAGTCTTTGGTTTTTAGGGGAAGAGGTTCAGCTTAAGAAGATTCGTGCTTCCTTATCGGATTGTTATAAATAATTTGTGGATGACCTCCATCAAAAAAGCAAAAAGAAAAAAAAGAAAAAAGAATTGTTCATTGAAATAAAGCTAAGTGATCTATAAAAACTTTAATGAAGGTGTTTAAAAGGAGATTGCTAGTATGCCAAATCCTTAGACCTTATAAATATTTGTTAAATTTTTCAACATAATAGAATTTAACCATAAGGGTTCTCTTTAATGATATGAAACAAAACTAGGTTCTTCTTAGGTACTCTAATCAAAATATTCATAACATGTTCATTCTATAAATTAGAATGACATTCAATACTATTTATCGATGAAAAATGAGTTTGATTGAATACTTTTAAATCAAAGAACATATCAATAATATGCACGAACAAGTGTTTAGTTAGGTCATAAAGATAAGTTGAATGGTTGGGAGTTGGTCAAACTTGAATTTGTAGTTTGAAACTTTTTGGTTCACAAACTCACCCACAAGATTGACCCTACTTCCATGAAAATGATTTGGGATGATAAAGTGCTAGGATGTAGGTGTGGAATGAATGTTCCCTGGTATGATGTAGTATCTTGCATGCCATGCATTAACTCAACTATGTATTTTCATGGAAACTTCAATAAAATTGACATTAAGTTTGTTAGATTCCTTTGTTTTATGTGGAAGTGTTTGTGATGTGATAAGGAGATGATTGTAATAATAGTCATTGCTTTGGGTAGTGGATGTATAATTACAAATGGTAAATATTAAAATTTTAAATTATTTGTATTGATGGGTCTTTAAACCATTGCTCCAAAATAAAAAAAAACTTCCTTACCTTAAAGGCTAGGAAAAGTCTCGAAGAAGGTAACACAAAAGTTCATAAATAAATAATGGAGGGTTTAAGACCAATAAATGGGAGTGGATATTCTCTCCTATGCTTTAGGCTCAAAGTGGATATTTGGTCAACTTGTAGTAAGGTTTTAAAATAAAAATCATGATAGGAAATCACGATTCTCAAGCTTTCTTCTCTACACAAACAACATAGAGTTGGGAAAACTATGAATAATAGTAAATTAAAATAGTTTCACCATAGTCGTAAACAAAGACCATGCTATTATAAACTAGAAAAGAAGTTAAATCATTCATATTCAACCACAAAAAACAAAACCCTATTGTAGTGATTTCATTAATCTGTGCTAAATTTTTATATCACCTAAAAAAATGGGATCAACATAAAAGTCATAAATTTAAAACACCAGGAAAATAAAAACACAACGAAATAGGATGAAGGACTATTGCATCAAGTCCCTACATACTTACCTGTTGCTCGTCTCTTCCAAATGTCTGCAACACAGTATGCGACCTACCCCTTCCTTTTCCAAACAAAGTTATCTTAGAAAAACATTGAATGTGCAAAATTGCAACATGATGGTTTGGCAACATTTTATCGTGCATGATTTTAAAAACTATTATCTTATGGGGCCACTCCATTTTATCATCCATCATTTTAAAAAACTCTCGGCATATGAGGCCATGTGAGTGTAGTAGGAAATGACATAGGCCAAAACATTCATCCATCTACTTCTCCCATCTAATCTACTATCATCGTGCCATCGTAATGGGGATGGGGTATGATGTCTTTTTGTATGTTATGATGTCTTAGACATGCTTTTTGTAGTGAGAATAAGATCTGCCAAAGGTAGAGGGGTTAATAACTTTAAATAAAGCAAAAAAAAATCAACTTAGTAGAGAAAGGGAAGTTGAAGGGGCATTATCCTTTGGGTTTTAGTAGTCAACTACAAGTTTTCTTTAGCAATTATTAGAATTTAAAGTATCATTTACTATTGCACTATGCTATTACTTTTATTATTTTGTGTTAATTATGTGTTGTTCCGGAAATAAACTTATTACAACTCAAATAAATTCTAATTTATTAACTATCCATTTGTTGCATCTCCACATTTTATAGTTCATAAGTAATTGTATGCAAAGGTTATTTTATGTTTTCCAATAAATTATACTCAATAGTTTATTTTGTATGGTTAAACAAGAATAGTGTGTACCCAATGTTTCTCCATAAAATTTTATTGTTGGAATGCCCACGCCTTAACTTGGATAGCACATAGATGCATGTTTTTAGTTAGATATCAATAATATTTTTATAAAAGTGTTAATTGCTTATATAGATTGAAAACTACCAATTTTATACTTCAAGCCATGATAAAAAAAATTCTAGGCACATTATACCACATATTTGACCATCAACATGGATTTGATGGTGCGATAATATTCATTTTCTTAGTACATTATTAGTTGATGTCCTAATTCTACTAATTAAGAATTTGGAAGGATTTTTTTATTGATTCCCAATCTTGAAATGTAAAAAATATACATTCAATGATGTTGCATACAAAATTATATGTTAGTGGTATTTCATAGATTCTTTTACAAATATTCATTAAGTTCTATGGCCAAGCATCCCAATAACATGGTTTATTACACACTATAAAGAAAAGTTTTTCTAGATATTAATTTATATCTCAATTAACATGTGGCATGGTTTTACATGTATAAACACTTTAAGAATATTTGTTCATCTACAACATCTTCACCTTCTAGGAAGAACCAATTAGCTCACATAGTTCAACTTTTTGACGTGACAATGAGAATGTTCCTAAATAAATTGATATTACCATGATGCCTAAGTAGAGTGTTTTATTCTTTATTGGTCTTGGCAGACCCATAATGCATTTTCAAATATAGTCCTTATGGGCACTTCTCTATCAATATCCATTATATCAAAATTAGCCCAAAACTAAATAGAAATCAACATAGGTAGCATTTTACCATTACAATTTAGTAAATATAGTTATATTAGAAATTATGCCATGTTAAATATGTTAATAAGTATGTACTAAAATCACCCTATGGTCATTACTAATTTTAAATGGAAGTGTCATGTTGTTGTTTTCCTCACATGACACATGAATGTCACCTTGCGATCATTGTTGGCCTCAACCCACATTCATTTAGGGCGAATGGGGAGGCTTCAGAGGAACACCAAGATGAACATTCTATTGGGGTTTATCACATGGAGGAATAACATTGGCTCACAATTATATCTACTAAATTTTTTCATCTATTATTGTAACTGTGTTTTATATGCTCGCTGATTTTACATGCTTTCTCTTCAATGGTTATGTAACAACGCAACTTTGTGCTAGTTTTTGCTTATGTTGGCTATCATATGTAATTCGATGTAATCAAGCTATAGACCTTGGTATTTGGACACAATGATGTACATATACATCATATTATCCTTTGCTAGTTTTTGTTATTTTTAGCATACATATGTAAAAATCTATTAATATTAATGTATTACAGACTCATGCCTTTTATCTAAAAAAATTATGTACTAAAATCTAATTTGCTATTTCTTAATTTTTTAATCTAATAATTATTTTTGAACTAAAATATATATATGTGTTTTTCTATTTTTACTCTAGTTTGATCAAACTATGGTCATGTGCATATCCACTATTCTAAGCTTAAAAAATTAATACGTTCATAGCCACACACAAATGTTGTGGTTCACTTATTAATCACTTACATATTCAATCAAATATTTCTTCTTTGTTAAGAATTTGCAATTTCTTCAAATACACTACTAGTAGGTGGTACATTAGGTACTTCTTCCTTAATCCATTTTAGAATATTGTATTTAGGTGGTGGCAATATTGAACAATTTTAGATTTGTTAAATCGCCACATTTTCTTTGGTTTCTAAATATTAGTGTTCTTAGCATGAAAAATTGTCTTTTCTCTTGCTTGAGTGGATTAGGTGGTAAAGAATGTTTGTTCCTTTTTCTTAAGTGTACACTAGATGATAGAAAATGTTATTTGTTTTATTCTTCTAATCTTCTTAGATATATATCTCATGAATATTTTTTCACCTTTATATAGAGGTTTCTTAGGAGTAAGAATATAATTATCTAAAGTAAAAGGGAATCTTCTATGGAAATTTGATTATTAAATTTTTATAGTTTTATTCTCATGGATAAATTTAGCATATTGATGCACAAAAGAGTTACACTTTTGAAATTCTCTATCTATTATTTATCAAGAAGTATGGATAATCTTAGGGAATAAGGTATTACATGAAAGGAAATAAACGTGTAGAATATAATTTTTACAATAATCTATGAGAGGAAATGCATGTAAAAATTAATCACATAGTTACAATCAGATAAAGAAAAAATCAGTATACCATAACATAGTGAATTACATGTGCAAAAGTCTTTTGAGAGAAAAAAATTGCACTCCAAAGAAACTTTTAACATATTATTTAGTAATCAAATACCTTACAATATATTTGTAGAGTTTAATCCTTTCCAAGAGTATCACTAACTAGCTATTTGGATTAATTTTGGTAGCATAATAATACATAAAAAATACTGTAAAAACCTCCATCTCAAGCACCCAATAATATGAGACACAATACATGAAACCATCAAATGGTAACTGAGAAGCCATGAAATAAAACCGTAGTTCCCAAATCTCTACTAAAAAATCAACACCCAAACCTGAAGATGAGTCCACAAGTTAAAAATAGCATATTCACTCCACTTATCATAAGCTCGTCACAATCCACTCACCAATTTTGGTGCTCCATTTTGTTTCCATTAAATCCATTCAAATATGTCATAACACATTCCCTAAGTTGGTTAACATGTATAAATATCTCTTACAACTATATTATGTGTCTGATATTTTTACATTTTTAATGTGTGAGACCCAACTTTTGGAGGCCATGGCTTTTTGTCTAAGAGACTGTTTAGGCATAGTTTTTAAAAAATATAGAGCCCAATAAGATCTAAAATTAGTCATTAGAAAATAAATAGTGAACACAATAAAATATTTATTTTGAATAAAACTAATTTCTAGTCCAAAAATTGAGTTTTCCTATTCCATAGTGTATATTTTCCCCACTCTACTACTCTATAGTGTAAAAATCATAATTTTGGAAATATTAACATTAGTAAAAGCAAAGTAGCATTGTAAATTTAATAAAATGAATGTAAAATATAATTTGGCGATGGGTTGAAGATGAGTAGGAGCGGCGTGAGCATAATTTTTAACGCTGCAAAAGGCACAAATGATGGAGATTCTAAATTTGGTGATGAAGATGGTGAGGATGTTGCAGATGGGTTGCAAGAGGCTTCTCTTGCATTGACATTCTATGCTTTTGATGGGTTCCCAATATTTATTTAGTTTCTCTTTTTTTGGGCAAGTTGTGGCGGTGGTGGTGGTTTTCCTATGCCCGACGTGAGGTTTATTTTTTGCCTGAGGCTCTCTCATTGGTGAATGAAGTGAGGTTTGGTGTTCCTACATTAGGAGTGTGTTTGGAGTTTTGGTTCTCTTATCTTTGACTAGAATTTCAGGGAGGATGTGGTGCTTATTGGTTTGACCGACTCCCTTCATTCTTCTTGTGCAGGTTTTCATTGTCTTTACATTCTTTTGTTGGGTATTTTTCCTGAGGCTGTCCTTCTGGTGAATGGTGAATAGTTTGGGTTTCTTGTGAAGGAATTGTGTTTGGAGATTTGGCTATATCTTTCCCTTGAATGGTGTGTCGGGGAGATTGTCAAGCTTATTTTTTTGGCCAACACCTTTTTGTGTTTCTTCACAGGTTTTCCTAGTATTCCCTTTCTTCTTTTGAGTGTTGCCTCTAGTGGACCTTTTAGTGGGGTTTGTTTTATTGTTGGGGTCCTCTTTTCTTGTGCTCTGGCTGTTGGTGTGGTGAAGGATGGAGGTGTTGTCGTTGCTTTAGATGAGGAGGATGTTTTGAGGTTAGGGTTCAGTGATTGCTCTAATTCTGGTGAAGGGCTTCCCCCAAATATTTCATGGTTTGGTACCCCTTTTGGTCTACAAAATTTTTTATATTGATATTTTGGCTAGAAGGCTTCTTATTTTCATCTCTCCTCTCTAATGGTGCTCAAGGGAGTTGATTCTTCCCTTGTTTCTGATTTTATTTGGAATTGGTTGTTCCCAATATTTGTTCTTTTGGTTGGTTTGGTGATTGATATGTTCATAACATCTTTTCTGAAGGCTCACATGTGTGTTTTTACTGTTGTTGGTTGGGGGGCTTGCTCAGTATTTCTTCAAGTCTCAAAAACTCATGATACCAAAGGTTGGTGTGGCTACCCTTTATACTGGGGTTTTTTCTTTTTGCTGGATTTTATAGTTGGTATCTTCTATGGAGGTGAATATTTCTCCTATTGAGGAGGATCCCTCTCTTTTTGAGGTAGATTTGGCTATTGTAAATGTGGCAGGAAGATCTCTTCTCTTTTGTTGATTCATATTGAGGTGGAGCTGGTGTGTGTAGAAGATTGGTGGCTTTGGTGGTAAGGGCTTTCATTTCTTCCTCTCCTATAGAGGGGAGCTCTCTCCTATTGAGGTGGATTTTGGGTTGGTATTTCAAGTGGATTGGGTTTGGAAGAAGGCTGATGCTTCTCGGTGCTCTATGGTGCTCTCCAACTTCCCTATTGATGTGAAGAGTTTGGATTTGCTACATGTGTTGAGAAAAATGGGTATGTGGATGTTCTTCTCCATTAAGTTGGTTATTTTCTTTGGCTCAACCTTGGTTGTTTTGAGCATCTAGTTTGTTGTGGCCTAGCTGATTCAAGCTATTTTTATGGTAAGTTAGGGTTCAAGGTCCTTGCAAAAACCTGGTTGTTAAGGGTTTAAGGTCTTGCCAAAACCTATTTCTTGTAGCTTCAGTAGTCTTTCTTATCCTTAGGTGGTTGTTGTTGTTTTGCTTATGTTGGTCTGCAAATTATTTCTTTAGCAACATCCTTATTCTTGATAGGGTTTCAGGTCCCTTCAAAAATTTCTTGTAATGGGTTTTGGGTCCCATCAAAACTTGTTTTACCCCTAATCAAAAATATTAGTAACAAGGTTGACAAACATTTCCTCATTTTTTTCTACTTTTCAAATACCTTTCAAGAAAAGAATGAGTGCCAAAACTATGAACTAATTTCTAGGGGTTGAAATTTTTATAGACTCAACACTACTTAAAATTTTCTATGTTCATTGACTCTATCAATGTATAGACAATATTATGCAAAGAGTCAAATTTATCCAAAATCAATCTCACATCCTCTACTATTTCATAAATAAAATGGTACTAGACATCAATATTCTTAATCTTCACATGAAAGGTTAAGTTCTTTGCTAGACATACAACACAATGATTGCCACATGGAACTATTGAGTCAACCAACATTTGGACATAATATCTTAAGCCATTATGTAGATAGTTAAAATTTACTTGGACCATCCTAATGTCTAAAAAAATCTACTTAATTAAAATCATTGATAAATTATTAATCAATCCATCATTAATTAATTGATCTACTTAACCAAATTAAACTAATTAATTAATTCTTATTATTTAATTAAGTTAAATAATTTCATTATTTGTAATTTTTCAAATAAAATAAATAAATAAAATAATCTATCATTATCTATAAATTAATTTAATTAAATTTTAAAATCAAATTGAATATTCACAATTAGTTAATTAATTAAAATGAAGAACAAATCTTTAAAAGAAAATAAAATTATAGAAATTAACTAATTGAGAAAATAAAATGTATAAATCAATTACATCAAAAAATTAGTCAAATAACTAACATTTGTCATTTCATTCCAATTCACTCCATTCATACTCACCCTCATCTATAAAATCTATAAATCAAGATCAATCTTTCACTTTTCACAATCATGAATTTGGTTGAGTAGATGCTATCACAATAAGCAAACCACATTTGAAGAATTTTCTATTTGAGGTTTTCATGCATAGTCAAAATATTTAGTTTTAAATGTTTATGTTTTAAATCTTACATTATTTTAATTCAGTTTCACATGTTCACATTAGTGGGACCAAAATCACACTCTCCCTCTAATATTTGACATTTCATTTTGATTTAATGGTGTCATTACACTAATTAGTGGTGATTTCTTTCACATTTTTTTGTCATAAACTTATTTTGGTAGATTTAAGGATCTCAACCATCAATTATAAGTACACCTTTCCTTTTCATCGCTCCTTTTTGAGGCTCGATGGATGCCATTAAAAAGATAAGTTGTTATTAAACCCAAAAAGATAATAGTAGCTATATTCATAGATTAAATTTAGCTTTATAAGGAATTATAATCTATGTTTTGTATTTTAAAGATTTGAACTTGGCAATAGGGCTTGAGAGTTTTGAATTATCTATGAAATCTAGAAGTAGTCACTTTGTTTAGCATAAATGGATCTTATTTAGGATTTTATTTGAATGAAAGGCTTTTCTCAAAGCTTGAGAATATATCATGTTAACTAAACATTACTTTTTGTCTTCATTTTAAAAAATATTTCTAATTTGGATCTAATTTGTTCCAAGAAAAATATGGATTTGATCTGCCACCACTTTGTAATTTCATAGAACCTAAGAGGAAAATTGCATGTAGGAAATAAAAATTATTATTGCCAAATTGGAGTTTACTATGAAGGAATCTAACAAAGGTAATTTATTTTATATATTGGATGATTATTTTGGAAGATGTAAAAGATACAATAAAAATAATGAATGCACTGAATACATAATTAAAAATTTCCCAATTGTTCAACTTACACATAAAGTCTCTTTCTCTTCAAGCATTGTATAGCCACTCTTTTGTTCTTTTCCCATATAAACTTCTTGGATTTGTCAATATCCATTACAATTATCTTTTGAAAAAATCCTCCATTATTCTTTACCATATCAAGAGTCTCATTGATATTTTCAAGAGTTGAGAGAGGCATATCCAACTGAATCCCTACATGCTTATTATTATGGTTATGCTTCGTACCTTTGCTCAATTTCCTTGGAAGCATGAACTTAATCCAATGAGCATAATGTTTGTTGAAATACTCCTCACCCAATGCCAAAAAGTAAACACTAGCTCACAACATATATTCCCATTTTAAGCCATTCAATCATCTACTATGTCATAGTTCAATTGATTTCAAGGAGAAGCTCAACGAAAAGCTTCTTGTAAGGAATATTAGAGGTTGCTTCTATAATAAGGGTACTCTTTTTTAACTTTATTCTTGTTAGATTCCTCTTGCAACCTCATCATCTTTTTGTTTAAATTTTAATAATCATGATTAGTGAATGTCAATATATGAAAAACTAAAAAAAAAATTTAAAAAAAAAAGCTAATTTTTTCATTGCAAATAGCTTTTTTTTTAATTTTGTTTGAACTAATCACTTATCATTTTGTAGGTTTTTCTTCTTCTTGTTTCCTTTTTGTAGAACATCGTTGAAGATCCTTTTAAAGAAAATCCACTAATCAATTAGTTGCATGTGTTTATGCGAGACAAACAAACAATAACTACTAACACCTTTTATTTTTAAAAACCACTAATCAATTACTTACATGTGTTCAAATGTGGGCTAAAGAAAAAACCTTGAAACCATTGACATGCGTTTTGAAAAACCACTAACCCATTACCTCATGTTTCATGGTTGAACATGAGGTAAGGGCTGGAGAATAGTGTAAGATGACCTTAGCCAAAAAAATAAAATAGTATTGTAAGGGTTCTTAAGAATCTAGATGTAGCTGGCTTGATCCTACATCCATCTTATAAAAAAATTAAGAGCTTAATCAACCAGTTGATAGGGGTGACTAGCGAGTAAATAAAAACATATCTATTGAATTCAAAATAAAATGAGACACAAATAGGGGAAATGAATGGATAAAAAATAATCATCCCATGCTCAAGATACCTAAGATGCAACTCCCTAAGAAATAAAAATCCTCAAAGAAATGAAAAACCTAAGAGAAGGAGAAGCAATGAAAGAGGGAGCTTCAAAAGAATAAGAGAATCCTACAAGGGATGAATCCTCCAAGGGGAAAGATAGAGTAGAGGAAGACTTATGAAATAAAATATCCATGTCAAGGATCCCTCCAAGAAGAGGAGATATAATCCCTTCTAATAGGAAACTACACACATAGTGCAAGGTGATGGAGATAAAAAAGAAGCTAAATATTAATAATATTAGAATCAAGCCTCCTAAGGGCCTATCTAAGCATGTTCTTACATTAGGTACTAGTACACCATCTACACCACCTGCGACATAGAATATTATTTTTGAGAATTTTAGTGCGCCTCCTCATATACAACTAGGAATCTTAGCCCGTGAATAATAAAATGAGAACCAAGATATGATCACAAATTAGTGAGAATTCATTGTAGACTAACCCCCAATAAAATCACCTAAAAGAGCCAATGCAAAGTGAAATTTAGGCTTCTACTATAGGAAAGGAACATGTGGTTGAAAAATAACTTAGATGAAATTGAAGAAGAGGAATAGGTGATTAAATAAAAGGGAAAGGATGAAGAAAACTAATATAATTCTATTTAACAATAAATATATTCACATGATGGGGAGGTTCTCTCCTCATAGAGAGATTTAAACCTAATCAAGAATCCTTCCCCATTTAATTTTTCCTTGAAAATTAGTGCATACAAGGGCACCTTTTCCTCTTTTAGTTTATCCACCACAAATTACTTCTCTTAATAAAATTACTCCTTCTCAATCTAATTGTGACAAATATGACACTATAGAAAGATCAATCCTACTAGTAAGGTTAGAAAAAACTATCAAAGAGATGAATGGGGAATACAGGTGTGTAATTGATGAGATCCTAGTTATAGAGGATATATTAAAATCACCACCAATTTCAAAGAGAGAACTTTATCCAATATCACTATAGATTTCCAAGGAGCAAGAAACATAGAGATAGAAATCTCATTATGTGACAAAGATGAGAGACATATGAAGGTGGGTTTTTATCAAGATTCAAAAATTTAATCTTAAACACCAAACAAGGGAAGAAGAAGAAAAATAATAAATACAAGATTTATTTTGTACCATCTTGTTTCAAATGAACATAGATGAGAATAAGATAGTGGAATTGAATTATTAGGTGGAAGAACCAAAAAATTATGTTAATTATCTTGTAGGGCCTATTTGAATGCATGTACAATAACACTACTAGCAACACTTGACAACTAGATACCAAAGAGAGGAGAAATGGGATGAGTAGGGATGAGTATTAAGGGCTACTAGGAAATGAGAGATAATTGTTGAACAAAGGTTGTAATCGATGTCAAAGGTTGTCATTGATGAAGAGGAGTAATGTCAAATGTTGTCATTGATGTCAAGGAGTACTTGAGTTACTCATTATATTCCCCTTGACTTATCATTTTGAGTTGAAGAGATTTGTAGAAATATATGCTATATTTTTGGTATTATGTTGTGTCAGAAGTTGTCTTATCAATCATATCACTAAAACAAGAAACATAAATTATTAGTTTTATTGAGAAGTGACTGCCTTCATGAATTTTGTGTGATTGTTGTAATATCATGCATGTATCTATTCACTATGACAATGGTGGTCTGAAAGACTATACCATAATGTTTCAAACCAGTATTTATTAGGTTCGATGTTTCTCGGATCTCCCTTCTGGAGACGTTGTAAGCTCTATATTTTGAGAGGAAAGTTCCTACACTTGTTCTATCATATTCTAGAGTTTTCAAAGGATATGTTTAGCATACAAAAGTTTTGAAGTGATAAAAGGTTCTTTGTGTTTGTCTATCAACTAGTTGGTGTTCTTGGCCTGTGCAATAATGGCTAGTAGCATGCGTAATTAAAATGTTGTGTGTGGTGTTAAGATAGGACCTATTTTAATGTTCATGTGGTAGCACATGACATCATTTTTATTGGTGGCAAGAAAATTATTTTGGACCAACTTGTTACATGTTTCATGTAATTTTAATTTAGGTCCACCTTATGTCGTCTTGGTTATTTGTGGATCCCTGGCCAATATAGAAGAGTTTTAATGCAATTCCATGTATATATTTCTTTATTGATCGAATGCAAAATGTGATTTATGTGAAGTATAATTACAGTGGCGTGAAGAAAAGTTGGTTGCAAGTGTAAATTGAAGAGAAGACTGTGAAAACTTAAAGGTTGCATCCCAGCTTGTGCAATATCATCAGAAGATCATATGAAGAGTAGAAGAGTGTTTGAGGCAACTCTGACACATGTATGAGATTTTTTCTTTTGTTTTGTAGATCCACAAGCTTTATTTGTGTATTCTAGTAGGATTGGTGCTCTACTTGTAGAGCTGGTGCTCAATCCATTGTACTAGGGATTGGTGTCTCTGGTAGGTTGGTGCCTACTTCATATTGTAATATTCACTTGTATATTTTTGCTTTGTGAGGCTGGATTTGGATAGTATATCCAAGCATCTATTCTCACCATGTATTTTCCCATCTTTGGTTTCCACGTATATTTTGTGTTCAATTGTGTGAATATTTGCTCAATGCTTGATTAGTAGTAGTGAAGATTCAAGTTTCATGATTTGATATTTGTGTTGAAGTTGAGAATTTTTGAATTGATTAGATCTATTGATTCACCCCCCTCTCAGTAGATTGTGTTCCCTTCAATTGGTATCAAAGAAAGGTTCCTTTGGAGAAGCCTAGCAACTTAAGGTAGTTTCGAGATGATACAGTCTATTGCTCAGGAAGGATTCTCTGCAAATAAAGAACCACTCTTTGATGGATCCAATTTTGCATTCTGGAAAGTTAGGATGCATTCCTACTTGATGGCTCTAGGACTTGATATTTGGATGTCATTAATAGAGGGATATGAGATTCTTGAAAAATATCCTAGGGATCAAGATGAAAAGAAGGCTTGTGAAATTAATGCTAAGGCAAGGAATGCTATTTTATGTGGATTGACCAACTCTAAATTTTTGAGAGTAATGCAGTGCAAGACAACAAAGGAAATATGGGAAAAATTGCATACCATCTATGAAGGTGATGAAAATGTCAAAGAGGTAAAGTTGCAAACTCATAGATCTTTGTTTGAAATCCTGAAGATGAAAGAAGATGAGAATATTGCCGCATTCTTGATCTGGGCTAAGAATTTGTTAACTCTATTCGAGGTCTTGGTGAGGAATTGAAAGAAAATATTAGTTTGAAAAATGTACTTAGATCTCTTCCTAGAAGGTTTGATTCTAAAGTCTCGACAATTGAAGAAGCTAAGGATTTTAATTATTTGAAGATGATTGAACTGTATGGTAATCTAACTGCTTTTTAAATGAGATTTGAAAGTGAGGATTCTATAAGAAAAGAGGCCGCATTCAGATTATCTAAGAAGCAAGTTGATCGAGATTCTGATATTAGATCAGATCTAGAGCAAGTTAATTTTTTCAAAAAGCTACAAAGAGGTTTCGATAAGTATAAAGGAAAGTTACCTTTTAAGTGTTTTAATTATAGTGAAAGAGGGAATTTTATGGCTAAGTGTCCCCATAAGAATTCAACAAGGTTGAGAAAAAGTATGGAAAAAAATTGTTTTAGAGAAAGATTAAAGATTAGTGGAAACAAAAGAGTTTATACACTAATGAGGATGGCTACTCTTTTGAGGAAGAAGATGAAGATATCTCTGATGATGAAAATAGAAAAGTTGTATTCATGTATTTTGAAACTAATGAAGAAGATGCATAAATAGATTTTGGATACAATGAAGATGAAGTAGATCTTGTGGAATAATTGCTATGTGCTCAAAAAGAGATTAAGAGACCGAAGAAGAGAATTGTAGAAGAACTGAAAGCTAAAGAAAAGGTATCTCTGGATCTAGAGAAAGTAGAAAATATGATTGTTGAATTGAAGACCTAGATAGAAGAAGCAAAAAGGATTGAAGAAGTTATGACCGAAAAATTGCTATCAAGAGACAAGGACTGTGAGAAACTTAAAGAAGAAGTTATGTCGAAAAGAAAAGAGCTTGAGAAGATGAGCTGCAAATTTTTTTTGGAAAGAGCACTTAGATCCTAGATCAAAAATTGGGAAGTCAGAGGTCTCTGCATATCAAAACCAGAATTGGTTTTGATGGTCAGAAGAAAAAGGTGATAAAATAGCTAGTGAATCTTGCTAAAGCAAATTCGAAAGTGACTAGTTTTGGAAGTACAAAATATGAAAGAGCTATTGAAAGTTATGAAAGAAAGACACAAAATGATGACTTTATTCAAGTTTAGAAGACGAGAAGAAGATCTAAAAGATAGAGATACAACACCAAATTCAATTATTTATTTTTTTGGCTATTATTTTAATTGCAATAATTTTGGTCATAAGGCTATGGATTGTATAAAAACTCCGGTAAGAAGTAACTATGTCAACAATAATGCATTTACACCTCTATTCAATTTTAATATCATTTTCTATAAATACAACAATTTTGACACATTGCTAGGAATTGCAGAAGCAATTTTGTGAGTCCCCCTCTGCTAGAAATAGGAAGGAAATAATGAGAAAGTAGAAGTCATGAATCAAATAAATTTTAGAAGAAGGTTCCAGAAGAGAAAAGATTAGAGAAATCAATGATTACTCAAACTTCACTACATGCTCAAAAAGAGAAGCATCTATGGATCATAGACAATGGATGCTCAAGCCACATGACTAGAGATAAAAGTAAGTTCATGAATTTCAAGAAATTTGAAGGCGGCTCTGTGACTCTTGGAAATAATTATATTGTCAAAATCACTGGTAAGGGTACTTTGAGTCTTGATGGTGGTAGGACAAAGACATATGATGTTTTGTATGTTGAAGGACTAAAACATAATCAGTTAAGTGTAAGTCAGATGTGTGATAAAGGTTATAAGCTATCCTTTAGTGTTGAAGTTTATGAAATTAGGAAATCAAGTATTGAAGAACTAATTTTGGAAGGAAGAAGGACAAAAAGTGACATATATCATCTTAGTGAGTTGAATGGAAAAATATGTCTTATTGTGCAGAAAGAAGAAAGTTGGATTTGGCACAAAAGGTTGGGACATATTAATTTTTATGACATTGTAAATATTAGCTTAGGAGGAATGGTCTAGGATATGCCAAAGATTAACAAGCCTCAATCTATAAGTTGCAAACCATGTCGTGAAGGAAAATAAACAAGAAGTAGATTTCCTGCTAAGGAGTATTCTACATCAAAACCATTAGATTTGATTCATATAGATTTGTGTGGACCTATGAGGACAAATATTCTACAAGGAGACATGTATTTCATGATGCTCATAGATGATTACACTAGAATGACTTGGATTACTTTTCTAAAGGAAAATTTTGAAGCATTTGAGAAGTTTAAAGCATTTAAGGCATTAGTAGAAAATGAAACTAGAAGAACAATCAAGGTTTTGAGATCAGACAAAGGTGGAGAATTCACTTCTCACAAGTATGATAAATTTTGTGAAGAGCATGGGATCTAGAGGTAATTTTTTTCTCCTAGGACTCCACAAAAAATGGAGTTGTAGAAAGGAAGAACCCGACTGTACATGAGATGGAAAGAACAACGTCAAGTCAAGAAAATATACTAGATATGTACTAGAGAGAAGCAGTTCAAATTGTTGTGTGTACTTTAAATAGATCTTAAATCAAACGAGAGAATAAAAAACATCATGTATGAGTTGTGGAGAGGAAAATTGGCTTTAGTCAGACATCTTAGGATATTTGGAAGAAAATGCTACTTCAAAAGGGAAGAATAAAATTTGGGTAAGTTTGATTCTAGATCTGATCACAACAACACAATAGGCAATTAGCACCGACTTTTATGCCAGATTTTAGTGTATTTGAGTCCATCAATTAGAGCCATCTCACGGCGCAAAAGTTGACGCAAACCCGTTTCTTCATTTCATTGTTGGATTTTGTACCGGATTTTGCATTGTTTTTAGCATCCACTTTAGCACCGTCTTTTACACCGAAAATTCGGTGCTAGTAGTAGCATCTTCTTTAGCGCCAGGAATAGCACCGAAAAATTAATGCCAAAAATAATGCCTAAATTGGCATACTGATAGTGCCTTTTTTTGCATAGGGAATAGCGCCAGAAAATGGCATCAGGAATAGCGCCAAAAGATGGCACCAGAAATAGCGCCCAATTTGGCTTCCAGTTTTGCTTCCATTTCTACTCCTGTTTTTGCTTCTAGTTTTTCTCCTAGTTTTGCTTCCACTTTTGCTTCTGATCGTGCTTTCGATTTTGCTTCCACTTTTACTTTGAGTTTTGCTTCTGGTTTTGCTTCCAGGTTTGCTTTCAATATTGCTTCCAGTTTTACTTCCAATTTTTCTTCTAGGTTTGCTTCCAGTTTTGCTTTCGATTTTGCTTCCGTGTGTGCTTCCAGTTTGGCTTCCAGTTTTGCTTCCAATTTTGCTTCCGGTTTTGCTTATGATTTTTCTTCCAATTTTACTTCCAATTTTGCTTCCTGTTTTGCATCCAATTTTGCTTCCAATTTTGCTTCCAAATTAGTTTCCAATTTTGCTTCCAGTTTTGCTTCCTGCTTTGCTTCCAGTTTTTCTTCCAGTTTTTCTTCCAAGATTGCTTTTGGTTTGCTCCTAGTTTGGCTTCCATTGTTGCTTCCTTTTTTTCTTCTAAAAATGCTTATTGTTTTGCTTCCTTTTTTGCTTCAAAAAAATGCTTATTGTTTTGCTCCCGGTTTTGCTTCCGATTTTGCTACCACTTTTTCTTCCAAGATTGCTTCTGGTTTGTTTCTAGTTTGGTTTCCATTGTTGCTTCCTTTTTTGTTTCTAAAAATTCTTCTTGTTTTGCTTCCATTTATTAATTTAATATGTTTTAATTCAATTTAATTAGTTAAATATATGATGCCTCTTAAAAAACTCATATGATTATTGAGTAATTAATTTAATTATTTAACTCATATGATAAAATAACAAGATAATTAAGTATCAAAAAAAAAAAAAAGATAATTATTTTATTTTTTTGCTAGTTAAATCACTGCCAAAATGATACATGTCCAACAGTTGACACAAGTCAAAATGATACATGTACAAATGATATAAGTAGAAATGATAAATTATGTAACTCAAATTGATACAAGTCAAGATGATACATGTCCAAATGATATAAGTGAAAATGATAAATTTCAATATGATACAACTCAATAATATGGTACTGTAGGCTATGAAAATGATACATATGATAGTAAACATGAAAAGAGGCATCATACCAATATATCAGCAATGATCCATGATGCAGTCTATATGATCATGAATGTCACTATGTACTACCAACAATTGCCTCATCATCATCACCACTATCATGATCATCATAATGATATACCAGCAATGATCCATGATGCAACCTATATGATCATCAATGTTGTTGGGTACTACCAACAATTGCCCTATCATCATCATCACCATTGTGATCATCATCATCACAATTGTCATCATCATCATCATCATTTTCATCAGCCTCGATGTCTTCCATATATGCATCATCATCATCCTCTGCCATGTGATATGTACTGGAAGAACCAATATTTTTTGGATCTATATCATGATGACAATTATCTTGATCTTCTGGAAGACCTGTGTTCTACAAAAAAAAACATTTAAAATGAAAAGTTATTATTTATTTAATGCAATAATTTATTTTTCTGTTATATATCTAATATTGAAACATATGAGACGAAACCATAATCATATTGAATCATATCAAAGTGCACATACCATAATAAAATTTCAAAAAAGTTACAACTAATATGTGATTCCAATGATGTAAAACATGTAACAATTCTAATAAACGTTAGTAAAGATCATAAAAAAATTTGTTATACAATTTAACTATCAACTGTAAATTCTATTACATAACCTTAAGTGCCAACCCTCTACAAAAGAAGGAGGATACTGCAAGAAGATTGGTTGTAGGGGGCATTGGTATAGTAGATGGACATGGATCTTCCAAGCCATCCACTGAGATGGTTTCATACAAAAATGTGGAAGATATCCGCATTTGTAGAGAGCTCATGATTCAAGTTGATATGAAAAATGATGTTGTTTTATTACCCATATATGGCATCATGGTTCCATTTCATGTAGCCACCATCAAGGGTGTTACAAGCCAACAAGATGGAGGGAATTCTTATATAAGGATAATTTTCAATGTTCCAAGTAATGGCTTTAATGCCAACTACATGCCAACATTGAAATTCCTTAGCAGTATTTATGTTAAGGAAATTTCCTTTAGATCCAAGGATTCAAAGCACATCAAACATGTGGTACAAATGATTAAATCCCATAGATGATCTGTAGCAATGGAAGAGTCTGAAAAGGTAGAGAGAGCTACACTGGTGACTCAGGAGAAACTCCAGCTTTCAAAAACAAAGGCAATTAGGCTGGAAGACTTGTGGATCAGGCCAACATTTGGTGGAAGAGGAAGAAAGATGACTGGAACTCTGGAGGGCCACCATAATCGATTTTGGTATTCAACCATGAGAGTAGAAGAGAGAGCTAATATCATGTATCAAAACATTAAGCATGCATTCTTCCAGCAAGCAGAGAAGGAGATGATTACTTTGCTTCACTTTCATTTGCATAACCATATCATGGCATGGGAACCAAGAAGACCAAGGATGTCCAGTTTTATGTGGAGGTAATGGATGTGGTCCAAACTTTAGGAGGGACAAGAAGGTCAATGTATGATCCTGATGAAATTGAGGAAGAACAACAAGAGAGGGACAAGAAAAATAAAATCAATGCAGAGTTTCAAGGATTTTTCAAGCGAGTAAGAGAGCTATGGGAGCAACCTCATCTAAAATATTTTGAACTAGAGTTTGATATACCATTTAGAGAGCTTGGTTTTCATGGAAGAGGAAGAAATATGGTTACTTTGCTTCATTTTCATTTGCATCACCATATCATGGTGTGGGAACCAAGAAGACCAAGGATGTCCAATTTTATGTGGAGGTAATAGATGTGGTCCAAACTTTAGGAGGGGCAAGAAGGTCAATGTATGATCCTGATGAAATTGAGGAAGAACAAAAAGAGAGAGATGGGAAAAATAAAATCAATGCAAAGTTTCAAGGATTTGTTAATCGAGTAAGAGAGCTATGGGAGCAGCCTCATCTAAAATATCTTGAACTAGAGTTCGATATACCATTTAGATAGCTTGGTTTTCATGGAATAGGAAGAAAGAGTTAGTGGAATTACATTTCTTAATAATCAGTATTAGTGAGTTTGAGATTGTTAACCTTGAGAGAGTAGGAATTTAGCAAAATGCATTTGATATGGATATTCTTTTCAAAGACTTCAAGCGGGATGTACTTTGCATTGATGCCATTCCTCAATCTTCGCTTGATGGCATGAAGGAATGGTTGAACTCCATGGATATAAAGTATTATGAAAGCAGAATAAACTTGAACTGGCAACCAATCTTGAATACTATTACTGATGATCTAGATAAATTTATTGAAGATGGTGGTTGGGAATTTTTGAATATGGAAGCTAGTGATTTTGATTCTAATAATTCAAAAGAGTTAGATCAAGGATATGAACCCTCTGATGTAGAAGAGGAATTAGAATCAGATGAGGAAGGTTCAGAAGATGAATCTCTTGTGGAGTCAAATGAGGACGAAAGAGAAGAAGAATATTCTAAAGAGGAGGAAGGTAAAACATGGGATGAATTAGAAGCCAAAGCCAGAAATGCAGATAAGGAAAAATGAGATGAGTCTAAAAGTGAAGAGGAAAGGCGACGACAAAAGGTAAAAGCTATAGGGAAGTCTTAGTCACTTGATATTAGAGATTCAAGAGGAATTCCTGCCAAGAGGCATAAATTTAAATTAATTGAGTTCATCTACATCCTTCTACTATTTATTCATGCACATAAATGGTTCAACTGTTTATGTAAATGATGCATATATGTTAACTTTCCTTACTTTGCTTCATTTTCATTTGCATAACCATATCATGGCATGGGAACCAAGAAGACCAAGGATGTCCAGTTTTATGTGGAGGTAATGGATGTGGTCCAAAATTTAGGAGGGGCAAGAAGTTCAATGTATGATCCTGATGAAATTGAGGAAGAACAACAAGAGAGGGACAGGAAAAATAAAATCAATGTAGAGTTTCAAGAATTTGTCAAGCGAGTAACAGAGCTATGGGAGTAGCCTCATCTAAAAGATTTTGAAGTAGAGTTTGATATACCATTTAGAGATCTTGGTTTTCATGGAAGAGGAAGAAAGATGACTACTTTGCTTCATTTTCATTTGCATAACCATATCATGGCGTGGGAACCAAGAAGACCAAGGATGTCCATTTTTATGTGGAGGTAATGGATGTGGTCCAAACTTTAGGAGGGGAAAGAAGGTCAGTGTATGATCTTGATGAAATTAAGGAAGAACAACAAGAGAGGGACAAGAAAAATAAAATCAATGCAAATTTTCAAAGATTTGGCAAGTGAGTAAGAGAGCTATGGGAGCGGCCTCATCTAAAATATTTTGAACTAGAGTTTGATATACCATTTAGAGAGCTTGGTTTTCATGGAAGAGGAAGAAAGATGATTACTTTGATTCATTTTCATTTGCATAACCATATCATGGCGTGGGAACCAAGAAGACAAGGATGTCCAGTTTTATGTTGAGGTAATGGATGTGGTCCAAACTTTAGGAGGGGCAAGAAGGTGAATGTATGATCATGATGAAATTAAGGAAGAACAACAAGAGAGGGACAAGAAAAATAAAATCAATGCATATTTTAAAGTATTTGTCAAGCGGGTAAGAGAGCTATGGGAGCAACCTCATCTAAAATATTTTGAACTAGAGTTTGATATACCATTTAGAGAGCTTGGTTTTCATGGAAGAGGAAGAAAGATGATTACTTTGCTTCATTTTCATTTGCATAATCATATCATGGCATGGGAACCAAGAAGACCAAGGATGTCCATTTTTATGTTGAGATAATGGATGTGGTCCAAACTTTAGGAGGGGAAAGAAGGTCAATGTATGATCCTGATGAAATTGAGGAAGAAAAACAAGAGAGGGATAGGAAAAATAAAATCCATGCAGAGTTTCAAGGATTTGTCAAGCGAGTGAGAGAGCTATGGGAGCAACCTCATCTAAAATATTTTGAACTAGAGTTTGATATACCATTTAGAGAGCTTGGTTTTCATGGAAGAGGAAGAAAGATGATTAATTTGCTTCATTTTCATTTGCATAACCATATCATGGCATGGGAACCAAGAAGACCAAGGATGTCTGATTTTATGTGGATGTAATGGATGTGGCCCAAAATTTAGGAGGGGAAAGAAGGTCAATGAATGATCCTGATGAAATTGAGGAAGAATTGTAAGGAAAGCTTAAGGTGTGGAACAAACTCTCCTATTGTCAAAACTTAGAGAAGAATGCAAATATGTCTTTAAATTTTGCAATTACAGTTCATTAAGATGCACATGAAAGGAATACCATAATAGAGAAATAAACACATACACAATTGGACACCAGATTTACGTGGGAAAACCCTTACGGGAGAAAAACCCACCACACCAAGTAAAGCCTCTTTGTATTATAGTAAAAAAATTACATACAAAGATCAAACTTCACTTTCAGATGTCAATTTTACAGCAACAAATTTTCCTGATCAACCTTGCACAGTAAAACATCACTGTTACAATGCTCTCCAAAATCATATAATGAAAAATACACATTGATCAACCCTTGTTCCAATCGAACAACTCTACCACAATTCAAACCATTCAACCTTTGACCATTATAGAGAGTTCCATCTTGTTCATAGTTCACAAATAGTATGTTGATCTCCCACGAGTCAATGGTCACAACAGTCCAACTACAAATGGTTTACATTTTGCTTCTCTCACTGGTTCAAAACAAACCATGTAGGATAGTTGTTCGGTCAAAATTCTTCAACTGTATCACTTATGTGTGAGACAACAGACCGTGTCTCACCGATGCCAAACTACCCATTTGACAATCACACACTACACAGTCTTCTATCGCTATATCGCTCTGACTTGGTGAGGTCTCTTCGACCAAACACCATCGGGCTGAGATCTTGCCTCGAAGGGAGTCTCCAAAGCTCCTCCGATCGTGCATGTTTTACCGATGAAGTTCCTGCTTGTTCATCTCATCAAGAAGACTTACCCCGATCATGTTCCTCGGTTAAACATCTTACTTCGAAGCCACTTCAAGAAACCAACATGATAGACCATGTCAGACCGACAAAGTATCTTCGACAAGACTCACCCCAATCTCGATCCATCGGCCGAACTTCAACCATCAGATGAAGATCTTAAGGCTGGGTCGAAGTCATATTTCACATCGATGAAGAACCATTGGCAAGATTCACGTCGACCTTATCCCATCAACCAGACTTCTGTTGTCGGTTTGATCTTCCCAAGTCTAACCAAAGACCAAAATAACTCTGACAAAGTACCATCAACAATACTCTCGCTGATCATCACTTGTCAGTCAGACTCCTACCTTCGTCGAGAGATAGAGAACTTGTGTTGATCGTTTAGGTCATATCGATGGATCTCGTTGGTAAGACCGACCATTAGTCACACCGACATGATCATTTCAAACCTTCAGAACCAAGCTTCTTGTCGGCAAGACATTCCAAGAGTCTCACAAATTTTTCTCTTTTAGGAGTTTCATGTCAGTAAGTTTGAGGCACATTTTCCAACAATCTCCCACTTGATGAAGATCTTACAGACACCTCCAGAGCATTCAAGAACTACTAAGATTCATGGGCACCAAGGCCCATTGAACTTGCACACCACCTATACTTTTATATGCTCACTGGTTTCATTAATGCATCTGCAACATTTTCCAGAGTATCCACTTTTTCTAAATAGACCTTTCTATCCTCCAACATATCTCATACAAAGTGATACTGCACATCAATATTTTTCATCCTGGCATGGAAAGTAGGATTTTTCGCCAGACAAATAGCACTCTGACTTTTACAGTAAATTATAATCTTCCCTATATCAAACCCAATGTTAGAACACAATCATTTTAACTAGATTGCTTCTTTAAAAGCGTGTGTAGCTACCATGTATTATGCCTCCATAGTGGACAAAGCGATTATAGCCTATTGCTTGCTCATCCAACTAACCGCACCACCATTCACCATGAAAATATATCCACTGGTGGATCTTCTACTATTTGTGTGCCCTGCCCAATCAAAATCCACATACCCACAAATTTTGAGAGTCCTCTGTGATCCAACCAAATTTCCATGGTAATGCAAAGCATATTCTGAAGTGCCCTTTAGATATCTAAACACTCTTTTCACATCATCCCAATGTGGCCTTCCTAGATTTTGCATAAAATGACTAAGTACTCCCACTGCTTGGGAAATGTATGGCCTTGTACAGACCATTGCATACATTAAATTGCCAACTGCACTTGCATAAGGCACCCTGGTCATGTCCTCCATCTCAATAGGATATTTTGGACAATCTTCAATAGATAGCTTCGTTCCCTACAAAACTATAACAACTAGCTGCTTGCAATCAATCATACAAAATCTCTCCAGAATAGTGTTGTAGCTAGGGAAAATCAGATATAAAACTAGAATAACAAGATATCAAAACCCTAACTAGCACAATAGAGTACAAGCAAGCATGAAAATCAAAACAAGAAAGCAAAGCAAACCGATCTCCATGCTAGATTTGATTTATCTCCATTGCTCTTCTCCACCTGCATGAGAATGCAAGATTTTGAAGGTTTGATTGTTGATTTGTTGATTGCTCATTTTCATAGCATAATGATAAGATGAATATGATAGAAGAAAAATTGATAGATAGATAGATAAGAAGAAATTTTGGCAGAGTAAGGATGCTAGAAGAAGATTCCCTCAAATGACCTGTGAAAGACTTGATTTATAGGAGAAGGCTGGTTTGATTCGATGGTCAAGATTAAAAGTCAAATTTGTGATATGTATGGCGAGGATTAAAAGTTTATTTTAGTGTCTATGATGCATATTAAGTGGGTTATGACATGAGGCTAAAATTAAGATATGAGGAAATAAATGGGATTCTATTCTTTATTTTGGAAGAAAAGATGCTTATGACGCACAATGAATGGGGGTAAAAATAGGATGTGAGTGGGAATCTCATAATTTAAATAATAAAATTATTTAAATTATTTATGCATGTGAAGAGTTGTAGTCATGTGACACATGTTGCAATGTGACAATAAGAGGGATTAATTCAAATATTTAATTTGAATTATTTTGAGACATGTGAAGGGGGAATTAATTAAATAAATGAGATTTATTTAATTAATTGGGAAGGTGATTAAGTGGAATAACTGGGATAATGTAATGACCTAGGGTAAAATATTATAAGATGTTTTACAAGGTCATGTACTGACTAGGTAATATTATGACATGGACAATTTTGGGTGTCTACAAGTGTTAATATACTTACTCTGGCTGAGCCAAATTTTTCTACTCTTTCTATCCCTGGTTATTTCCATCCCCAAAATATACCTTGTTGCACCCAGATCTTTCATTTTGAATTTTGCAGACAATTGAGATTTTAGATCAGAAATCATAAACTTACTATTCCCAATGAATAACATATCATCCACATACAGGGCAATAATTAAAACACAATCATTCTCAGCTTTGTAATACACACAATGAGCAAATTTTGATCTTACAAATCCCAATGACAAAACAAATTTGTCAAACTTCTGGTACCACATTCTAGGATATTATTTTAATCCATACAGAGATTTTTTCAACTTGCAAACCAAATTTTCTTTACCTTTTTTCATAAAGTGCTCTCGTTGGGACATATAAATTTCTTCTTCAAGATCACCATGAAGAAATGTTGTCTTCACATCCATTTGTTCGATCTCTAAATCATATGCAACTTCAAGTGACAAAAGAAATCTGATAGATGTCAGCTTTGCTACCGGAGAAAAAATTTCCCCATAATCAATTCCCTCTACCTGGGAATATTCCTTTGCAACCAACCTCAATTTATACTTTTCAACACAACCATCCAGACCAATTTTCTTTTTAAATACCCATTTACAGCCCACAGGCTTTCTACCTTCAGGCAATGGAACTAGATGCCAAGTATCATTTTTCCTTAATGATGCCATTTCTTCATTCATGGCTTCCAACCAGGAATCTGAATCAAACATTTCAGTTGCCTCCTTTACAATCCTAGGCTCATCAGTGTTAGTAATCAAAGCACATGCACAAATAGAATCCAACATAGAGAATCCATACCTATCCGGTTGTCACCTTTCACGTGTAGACCTCCTCATAGGTTGAGGTTGAGGACATTGTTCATTATCTTGCTCAGAACTTTCAGAGCTGCTTGAGCTTTCCTTAGATTCACGTACGTTTTGAATTTTTAATTCCTCTTTATTTGGTGTGGGAAGAATTTCAGCTACATCCTCTTTGTTTTCTGATTTTGTCTCTGACTGCAGATCCAAATTAGAAGGCTTCAACTCACAAAAAAAACACTTGTGTTGTACAAAACCTTCTCAATCTCAGGATTCCAAAGCTTGTATCCTTTTATGCCAATGTTATAGCCAATAAAAATACATTTAACAACCTTGTTCCCCATTTTAGATATTTTTTCATTCGACACATATGCATATGCCTCATAGCCAAAAACACAAATATGTCTTAGAGAGTGCTTCTTTTCAGACCATGCTTCCAAAGGTGTTTTATCAACAAGAGAAGAGTTAGGAGAACGATTTACTAAGTAACATGTTGCTGCAATTGCCTCAACCCAGAATTTCTCCTCCAAGCCAACACTGCTCAACATACTTGTTGCCCTTTCCATCACTGTCCTATTGAACCTTTTAGCAACTCCATTTTGCTGCAGAGTGTAGGGTGTAGTTTTATGTCTTTTAATTCCATGATATTTGTAGTACCTTTCGAACTCATCAGAACAAAACTCATCGCCATTGTCATTCCTTAAACACTTTATTTTTCTTCCAATCAAAATTTCGACAAGGTTTTTAAATTCCTTAAAACGACTGAACACTTATGATTTACTTTTAAAAAAATACACAAATGCCCTTCTTGAATAGTCATCAATAAAAGAAACATAATATTTAGATTTCGATAATGAAGGAACATTCACTGGACCACACACATCAGAATGAATGTAATCAAGTATACCAAAAGATTTATGAGGGCTGGAATCAAATGAAACACGGTGTTGTTTTCCATATATACAATGTTCACAAAATTCAAATTCAAGGTTACAGTCATCAAGCCCTTCAACCAGGTTTTTATTTTTCAAAGTTTTTAAACCTTTTTCTCCAATGTGGCCAAGCCTATGATGCCATAGCATAGTCTTTTCTGCTAGAATTTTAACTTCCATAGAGTTTGCACTGTCAAGGACATTTTCCTTCTTCTCTTTACGAACAAAATTTTGTGACTTTGTAGAGACACTATTGCATTGAATAGAAAGTGCGTCCAGCTTGTACAAAATACCAATTTGAGGACCCCTAGCCAACACCATTGAGCCGCTAGTTATTTTGCAGCCATTGCCAGAGAATGAGACTTGTACTCCAATATCGTTCAACTTACTAACAAAGAGTAAATTTTGAGCCAGACCTGGTATATGCATTACGCCATCAATTCCTTTGATTCTTCCATCAGGGAATTGAATTTTGACTCTTCCACTACCTACTATTTCCAAAGATGAATCACTTGCCAAATACACCTTTCCACCATCGTAGTTTTCATACTTTCTGAACCAGTCTCTATGAGATGTCATGTGGAAAGATTCTCCAGAATCAATCAGCCAGACATCACTTGATGCCCGATTTGCCAAGGCTACAATGAAGGCATCTGCATCACTCTGAGAAGAATCATTATCAGAATTCTTCTTCTTCTTCTTTTTCTCCTCTTTGCAATCCTTTGGACATGACCAAGTTGCCCACAGTTCCAACACTTCACCTTGTACTTCTTGTCGGGAGACTTTGATCTCCCTTCTGATTTCTATTTGGACTTCTTATCCTTCTTCTTGCCTTTTTCTTTCGATCTGCCTCAAACAACAAGAGCCTCCTTTTCCATCTCAGAAGATTTTCTTCTCATCTCTTATGATAACAAAGAAGTAACAATGTCTTCCATCTTAAAAGTGGATGTCGTACTCCCAATTTCCATCACCAAGTGATACCAAGAATCTGGCAAAGAACTTAACAATAGCATACAACAATCTTTGTCATCAATTTTCACACCCACAAATGCTAACTGAGCAATCAACATGGTAAAAGTATTCAAATGATCAGCAACAAACGCTCCTTCCTGCATTTTTGAAGAGTACAACTTCTTCCTTAAAAAAATTTATTCACCAAGGACTTTCCCTGATAAATATCTCCCAGTCTTTTCCATAAAGAAGATGTATTCTTCTCTTCATGAACATTTAAAAGAACATATTCTTTCAAACAAAGC
The DNA here is from genome assembly GCA_007115665.2 of Sequoiadendron giganteum. Classification (NCBI taxonomy): domain Eukaryota; kingdom Viridiplantae; phylum Streptophyta; class Pinopsida; order Cupressales; family Cupressaceae; genus Sequoiadendron; species Sequoiadendron giganteum. The sequence goes on from CM021102.1 coordinate 55,932,022, forward strand.
CTTATCAGCCCCTTTGATTTTTGATCTATCAAATCCCAATCTTCTTGCTTCATTCCAGAAGGTTTTGTTCTAGACATAGCAACCCAAAGATCAGGATCAACCAACAGATCTTCCATTTTGAGTTTCCACAACTCAAAATTGCTGCCATTGAATTTCTCAATTTCAATCTTTCTTGATGTAATTTCCATTGCCATCATAATCTGTAATTTCAATTACCAAACTTCTACAAGACTCCCACTAAATAGAATTGACACAAAAAACCCAACCTACCCACAAGGATAACACAACTGGCCATGCTCTGATACCACTTGTAAGGAAAGCTTAAGGTGTAAAACAAACTCTCCTAATGTCAAAACTCAAAGAAGAATGTAGATATGTCTTTAAATTTTAGAATTACAATTCATTAAGATGCACTTGAAAGGAATAACAAAATAGAGAAATAAACACATACACAATTGGACACTAGATTTACGTGGTAAAACCCTTATGAGAGAAAAACCCACTACACTAAGTAAAGCCTCTTTGTATTATAGTAAACAAATTACATACAGAGATCAAACTTCACTTTCAAATATCAATTTTATAGCAACAACATTTCACTGATCAACCTTGCATAGTAGAACATCACTATTACAATGCTCTCCAAAAGCATACAATGAAAAACACACACTTTCAATCGTTGTTCCAATCAAACAACTCTACCACAATTCAAACCATTCAACCTTCGACCATTACAAAGAGTTCCATTTTGTTCACAGTTCACAAATGGTTTGTTGATCTCCCACGAGTGAATGGTCACAATAGTCCAACTACAAATAGTTTACATTTCACTTCTCTCATTGGTTCAAAACAAACCACGTAGGATAGTTGTTCAGTTAAAATTCTTCAACTGTATTGCTTATTGGTGAGACACGAGACTGTGTCTCACTAATGCCAAATTACCCATTTGACAATCACACACTACACAGTCTTCTATCGCTCTATCGCTCTGACTTGGTGAGGTCTCTCCAACCAAACACCATAGGGATAAGATCCTACCTCAGAGGGAGTCTCCAAAGCTCGTTCAATAGTGCATGTTTTACCGATGAAGTTCCTACTTGTTCATCTCATCGAGAAGACTTACCCTGATCATGTTCCTCGATCAGACATCTTATTTCAGAGCCACTTCAAGAAACCCAATAGACCATGTCAAACCGACAAAGTATCTTCGACAAGACTCACCTCGATCCCAATCCATCGACCAAACTTCAACCATCAGATAAAGATCTTAAGGCTGGGCCTAAGTCATATTTCACACTGATGAAGAACCATCAACAAGACTCACGCTGACCATATCTAATTGACCAGACTTTTACTGTTGGTTTGATCTTCCCAGGTCTAATCAAAGACCAAAGTTAGCCCGACGGAGTATCGTCGGAAAGACTCTTGTCGATCATCACCTGTTGGTTAGACTCCTACCTTCGCCAAGAGTTAGAGAACTTACGTTGATCGTTCAGGTCATACCGATGGATCCCGTCAACAAGACTGACCATTAGTCACATCAAAATGATCATTTCGAACCTTCAGAACCAAGCTTCTTTTTGACAAGACATTCCAAGAGTCTCACCAATTTTTATCTTTCAGGAGTTTCATGTCAATAAGTTTGAGGCACATTTTCCAACAAGAACAACAAGAGAGGGACAAGAAAAATAAAATCCATGTAGAGTTTCAAGGATTTTTCAAGTGAGTAAAAGAGCTATGGGAGCAGCCTCATCTAAAATATTTTGAACTAGAGTTTGATATACCATTTAGAGAGCTTGGTTTTCATGGAAGATGAAGAAAGATGATTAGTTTGCTTCATTTTCATTTGCATAACCATATCATGTTGTGGGAACCAAGAAGAACAATGATGTCCAGTTTTATGTGGAGGTAATGGACATGGTCCAAAATTTAGGAGGGGAAAGAAGGTCAATGTATGATCCTGATGAATTTAAGGAAGAACAGCAAGGGAGGGATAGGAAAAATAAAATCAATGCAGATTTTCAAGGATTTTTCAAGCGAGTAAGAGAACTATGGGAGCAGCCTCATCTAAAATATTTTGAACTAGAGTTTGATATACCATTTAGAGAGCTTTGTTTTCATGGAAGAAGAAGAAAGATGATTACTTTGCTTCATTTACATTTTCATAACCATATCATGGCATGGGAACCAAGAAGACTAAGGATGTCTAGTTTTATGTTGAGGTAATGGATGTGGTCCAAACTTTAGGAGGGGCAAGAAGCTCAATGTACGATCCTGGTGAAATTGAGGAAGAACGACAAGAGAGGGATAGGAAAAATAAAATCCATATAGAGTTTCAAGGATTTATCAAGCGAGTAAGAGAGCTATGGGAGCAACCTCATCTAAAATATTTTGAACTAGAGTTTGATATACCATTTAGAGAGGTTGGTTTTCATGGAAGAGGAAGAAAAATGATTACTTTGCTTCATTTTCATTTGCATAACCATATCATGGCATGGGAACCAAGAAGACCAAGGATGTATAGTTTTATGTAGAGGTAATGGATGTGGTCCAAACTTTAGGAGGGGCAAGAAGCTCAATGTATGATCCTGATAAATTTAAGGTTCAAAACAACAAGAGAGGGACAGGAAAAATAAAATCAATGCAGATTCTCAAGGATTTGTCAAGTGAGTAAGAGAGCTATGGGAGCAGCCTCATCTAAAATATTTTGAACTAGAGTTTGATATACCATTTAGAGAGCTTGGTTTTCATGGAAGAGGAAGAAAGATGATTACTTTGCTTCATTTTCATTTGCATAACCATATCATGGCATGGGAACCAAGAAGACCTAGGATGTCTAGTTTTATGTTGAGGTAATGGATGTGGTCCAAACTTTAGGAGGGACAAGAAGGTCAATGTATGATCCTGATGAAATTGAGGAAGAACAACATGAGAGGGACATGAAAAATAAAATCCATGCAGAGTTTCAAGGATTTTTCAAGCGAGTAAGAGAGTTATGGGAGCATCCTCATCTAATATATTTTGAACTAGAGTTTGATATACCATTTAGAGAGCTTGGTTTTCATGGAAGAGGAAGAAAGATGATTACTTTGCTTCATTTTCATTTGCATAACCATATCATGGCATGGGAACCAAGAAGACCTAGGATGTCTAGTTTTATGTTGAGGTAATGGATGTGGTCCAAACTTTAGGAGGGACAAGAAGGTCAATGTATGATCCTGATGAAATTGAGGAAGAACAACATGAGAGGGACATGAAAAATAAAATCCATGCAGAGTTTCAAGGATTTTTCAAGCGAGTAAGAGAGTTATGGGAGCATCCTCATCTAATATATTTTGAACTAGAGTTTGATATACCATTTAGAGAGCTTGGTTTTCATGGAAGAGGAAGAAAGATGATTACTTTGCTTCATTTTCATTTGCATAACCATATCATGGCATGGGAACCAAGAAGACCAAGGATGTCCAGTTTTAAGTGGAGGTAATGGATGTGGTCCAATCTTTAGTAGGGGAAAGAAGCTCAATGTATGATCCTAATGAAATTGAGGAAGAACAACAAGAGAGGGATAGGAAAAATAAAATCAATGCATATTTTTAAGGATTTGTCAAGCAAGTAAGAGAGCTATGGGAGTAGCCTCATCTAAAATATTTTGAGCTAGAGTTTGATATACCATTTAGATAGCTTGGTTTTCATGGAAGAGGAAGAAATATGATTAATTTACTTCATTTTCATTTGCATAACCATATCATGGCATGGGAACCAAGAAGACCAAGGATGCCCAGTTTTATGTTGAGGTAATGGATGTGGTCCAAACTTTAGGGGGGACAAGAAGGTCAATGTATGATCCTGATGAAATTGAGGAAGAACAACAAGAGAGGGACAAGATAGATAAAATCAATGCATATTTTCAAGGATTTGGCAAGTGAGTAAGATAGCTATGGGAGTAGCCTCATCTAAAAGATTTTGAACTAGAGTTTGATATACCATTTAGAGAGCTTGGTTTTCATGGAAGAGGAAGAAAGAGTTGGTGGAATTACCTTTCTTAGTAATCACTATTTGTGAGATTGAGATTGTTAACCTTGAAAGAGTAGGACTTGGGAAAAAGGAATTTGATATGGTTATTGTTTTCAAAGACTTCAAGTAGTATGTACTCTGCATTGATGCCATTCCTCAATCTTCACTTGATGACATCAAGGAATGTCTAAACTCCATGGATATAAAGTATTATGAAAGCATAATGAACTTGAATTGGTGGCCAATTTTTAAGACTATTACTGATGATCCAAATAAATTTATTGAAGATGGTGGTTGGGAATTTTGAATATGGATGCTAGTGATTCTGATTCTGATATTTCAAAAGAGTTAGATCAAGGATATGAACCCTCTGATGTAGAAGAGGAATCAAAATCAGATTTCATGTAGCCACCATCAAGAGTGTTACAAGCCAACAAGATGGAGGGGATTCTTATATAAGGACAATTTTCAATGTTCTATGTACCAGCTTTAATGCCAACTACATGCCAACATTGAAATTCCCTAGCAATATTTATGTTAAGGAAATTTCCTTTAGATCCAAGGATTCAAAGCACATCAACGATGTGGTACAAATGATTAAATACCATAGAAAATCTATAGCAATGAAATATTTTGAAAAGGCAGAGAGAGCTATAGTGGTGACTTAGGAGAAATTTCAACTTTCAAATACAAAGGCAATTAGGCTGGCAGACTTGTGGATCGGGCTAGTATTTGGTGGAAGAGGAAGAAAGATGACTTGAACTCTAGAGGCCCACCATAATGGATTTCGGTATTCAACCATGAGAGCAGAAGAGAGATTTGATATCATGTATCAAAACATTAAGCATGTATTCTTCCAGCCAGCTAAGAAGGAGATGATTACTTTGCTTCATTTTAATTTGCATAACCTTATCATGGTGTGGGAATCAAGAAGACCAAGGATGTCCAATTTTATGTGGAAGTAATGGATGTGGTCTAAATTTTAGGAGGGGCAAGAAGGTCAATGTATGATCTTGATGAAATTGAGGAAGAACAACAAGAGAGGGACAGGAAAAATAAAATCAATTCAAAGTTTTAAGGTGTTGGGACTGGAAAAATCTGGCATTTTCCACTAGCCTCTACCTCACCTACCTTCCATATACCACAAAAATACACCACACTTTAATTTTATGATCAATACAAATTGTAGAAATTTTTGTGAACAGATCCATATTATAGCCTCCATTGCACCCATAAAATTGAAATCTCGTAGTCTTTCCTTGATTCCTAGCGAAATTCAATACCATCATCCTAACAATGCTTCATCGGTGAAACCCCCATCACATCTCCATCGATGGCCTGATGAAAATAGTTCACAACCTAGTATCAAAGTAACAATACCCTATTGGGCTGAGTCTTAAGGTGCTCTCCTCGATATACCGATAGAGTCAACAAAAGTAAACACATCGTTGTAACAGATAAACATAGGTGGAATGAATTATGGCATTCCCTCGATAAGACAATATAACCATTAATATTTCTTCAGGACATTTTCTACTTTGAGTATACTATTTTTAAGTGACCTTTTCATGTATATAATCATATCATGTTCATGTATGTTAATATTAGGCATCTATGGAGGTAGTTCAAAGAGATGGCCCTGAAATTTTTCCTCATCTTACAAAGTCTACATTAATAAGAATAGGGATCGAATATTGAGAGTCTGGTTTAAGTTTGAATTCAAGAAATGTTAAAATTGTGAAGGCTGGAATGGATTTTAATGTATCACTTGGGTTTCATAATTTGCAGTTGCAGACTTGTAACCCCAAAACACAAAATTATTCATTGCTCCTTGCTAACACTGTGGTTGTTAAGGATAAAGGGCATGAAAATACAACTGGGATTAGCTCCAAAGTATACACTAATGTTGCATACTCATTTAATGATGATGATGAAGATGAGGAAGTGACAAAAAACCAAGGCTGAGGTAAATGGAGGAGAATCAAGCATCTCCAAGGAAACCTTATGATCTGATAATTAGGAAATGACTAAAGAAGAGTAGTGTCGTCAATACCAAGCAGAACTTGCAAGGCAAAAGAATGAGGAGACTGCAAGAAGATTGGCTACAGGGAGCATTGGTATAGGATATGGACATGGCCCTTCCAATCCATACACTAAGATGGTTTCCTACAAAAATATGGATGATATCCCCATTTCTAGAGGGCTCATGATTCTGGTTGATACGAAAAAATGGTGCTTTTCTAGTAACCATATATGACATCATGGCTCCATTTCATGTAGCCACCATCAAGAGTGTTACAAGACAAAAAGATGGAGGGAATTCTTATATAAGGATAATTTTCAATGTTCTAGGTACCGACTTTAATTCCAACTAGATGCCAACATTGAAATTCCCTAGCCGTATTTATGTTAAGTAAATTTCCTTTAGATCCAAGGATTCAAAGCACATCAACCATGTGGTACAAATGATTAAATCCCACATACAATATGTAGCAATGAAAGAGTTTGAAAAGGTAGAGAGAGTTTTTTTAACTTGGAAGACAAGAATTCAATGCCTTTTAAAAAAAATTAGATGGACAAATTAAGTAGCTGGTTAGCTACGTTAAGTGATGTAGACTACAAGGATGTGTTAGATCTATAGGATGCCTACCAAGATGCATCAAAACATTATTACATGTTAAAATAATGGCAACATCATGAGGAAGGATGGAAAAGATGCATGTGGATCACTTAGTAGAATGGCAACATGAATTCAAGGAAGCACTCCTTGAGATACCATGTTTGAGAGAAAAGAAGATAAATCAAATCAACATGGGACTAAGTTACTCAAATGATACAAATCATAACTTAAATGAGGACACTTAAGAGATATTAAAAGACAATGGTCATTAAATAAAAGATGCGATGAAAATAAGGCATGAATGTCACCCACTACCCTTTAAGGCAAACAATATTTTTTTCCTCAACATGAAATAATGGGACAATTGAGTGGGATCTAGGGCCAACAGAGAAGCACTTTAGAACTCATCCTACGCATCAATAAACAACTCAACACAAGAAATACAAATTGACATATTAACACAACAATATCCAACTAAGTTATTGAAACTAAAAGTCAACTATTGATACCTCATTCTCCATCCAGATTAAAAAATTGACCCACTTTTTGCTTTGTAACTTTTCCTTTTCAAATTACTTTGGATGCCGACCATATTTCTCCTCCTGTCAAAACATGGCACATGGACTAGTTAAACTAATTGATATGCAATCATTTAATTTTTCCTAGGGGATTAAAAAAAACCATTTAACATATTAAATATACTTACAAATTTACAGATCAAGGCCTGTAAACCTTTCTGGCCACTGTGATGCATGGCACAAAGTTTTTGAAGCCTAGCCTTGGAGTCCCTATCTTGAAACATATACTAATTCAATTTAACTATGCACAAATAAAATTTAAAAATCGTTTAATAAATTTGATATAATATTATGAGCAAATTCAAATACCTTTATACTCTCCTCACCAAACTTCCTTTGTGCTTCAGACTTCTCATATGCTTTTACAAGCTCTTTCCATACTTTGACATTTACATCAATTGGCCTTTTTTTAAGCCTTAGCTCGGGAGGGATTTTTTTATCTTCTTTGTTTGGTTGCACCAAAATCTCTTACAATTTTGAGATATTCGTAGCTTTACCTTCTTCACAGACCAACCTGTGTCAAATTCAGTCTCCATGTCATTGATAACTGATTTTTGTAGGTGTATGAGTGTCTTTGAGAATGGAAAATGTTGATGGTCTTTGAACCCTTGAAGGCATGATTCCTTAAACCTATTAAAAAACTCTTTTCCAGCAGATGTCATTTAGACTTCCCCTGAAACCACATCGTATTCTATCTTGGTATTGAAGGTACCAATGCAAGATTGAAAACTTGTCATGGTGGAAGAAGTCTATGTCCCATGAGTGGTTGGGATAGTGGAAGCCTCTGCTCCCTATTCTATATTCCTAGAGTTTACTATTATTGATTTCCTCTTGGATCTTTTGCTCAATCCAAGACTGCTTGGAGAATCAATTGATTCCCTTTGACATGGTTGATTTGGTTGCAATTTTTAAGGGCCTTCACTAGATTAGTTTTCTATGTATCTAGCAAGCATTGTCCAATGCACATCATCCAATTTGTTCACTGCCTCTGCCCCCAATATGGAATTCAATGCCTCTTTATCTTTGTCAGTCGCATGTCCCTACATATATAAAACAAATTTCTTCTTTTAAATTTAAAAAGTAAAAAGTAAAAAGTAAAAATGAAAGAAACAAGGGAAACATTTACAAATCTGTAAATTGACAATGAATTACCTCATCATGGCTAGAGTTTGCTCCTTTTTTTCTCTTCCCTCTATTGCTTGACATTTTGAGGGGACCTAGGGAAAATTATTTTTGTCCAGTCTATGGAGGCAAACAAAGTACACACTATCAGGTATGAAAGTTTTCATCTAGTTTGTGGTATGAAAGTTTTACCTTTAATGACTCTCTTTCTGGATTTAAACGCCTATGAATCAATTTCTTGTGCGGATGTATAGAATATAAATATATTTGAAAGGATATAAATATATGTAAAATGAAAAAATGCATTGCAAAAAAATTAACGCTTGCGCACCTGTATAGAATGGTAATCTTTGGGGGATAAAAAGGGTGTGAAGTGTGGTGTTATTGAGAGTTAACACAAATAGTTCCCACGCTCGAGTCGTATCCGTTGATTAGAAATAAAATGAATGTGTGCACACAATCAATTTGAAACCATGAGCTCATTGTTCTGTAAAATATTTGTGGGAATGAAAAAAAGAAATTCTAACCTTACCTATGGTGTCGCAAACTAAATTGAATTTTTGATCTACTTGCTTGTAGCCCTCCTTTGCACCGTTTTTCCCTTTTTGACCTGTCTTCCTTTGTGCAATTTTTTTCTCTTGTCATCTCTTCCTTCTTGATGCGGGAAGTTTTAAGTTTTTGTTCTAGGTTTAGTAGTCGGCGCTATAGTCGATAGCGAAAAGTGTGCCTAATTTAGAGCCGCATTTCAGCCAAAAAATGTAATATGTTTGGGATGCAAAAGGTGGTGCAAAGTACGCCTAATTTAGCGCCTTGTAGTGAAAAATGATGTATTTTGCTTGGGCGTTGATAAATAAATTGATCCTAAACGACTTCATCTTCATATGTTCCAATGGAGCAATCATGGTTCCCTATTTTATCTATTCCTTATCCCATGTCAATTTTGTGGGTGCAAAACTAATAGAGGTTACATTTGTGAACTCAGAAATGACCCCTATACAACTAGATGAGTCATCTAAAGTATGAAATATATGTCAAATATATGTTATAATTGAGGTTTTGTGTTAGATAGCATATTTGTTGAAATGATATAATTGGTGTACTAAACATTATTTACTATGTTGTGTATTATAGGGGCGAGACGAGGCCATGGCAATAGATCGTGTCATGTCAAATGAGGACACAATGGCTAAAGCGGGACATCAGGTACTCAAATTTTGACTTAACTTATGAAAAAATGATCTGATGGCATTTTGTGATACGTCCATCTTTTTTCACAGTATTATTGAAATTTATAATGTATTATCCAATCTTGACATAAATTAATGCCTGTTGTTGATTATTTTAGATGGAAATTGGAGAAAATGTAGAGCCTAAGTGTTCAACTAGAAAGAGAGGAAGATATGTACATGGACATGGACCTAAAACTATTAAATCACATAGATGAAAATGGGTGTTCGAGGATATGACAATGGATCTTGTAGACACAACAAATGACTACATTGAACAAGAGGTTGGTTAGGACTATAGTACATGGGATGGATACTTTGGGAAAATATATGACTAAAGTGAGGTTTTGTGTTGGATAGCATATTCGTTGAAATGATATAATTGGTGTAGTAAACATTATTTACCATATTGTGTATTATAGGGGCAAGACAAGGCCATGGCAATAGATCGTGTCATATCAAATGAGGATAGAACGGATGAAGCGGGACATCAGGTACTCAAATTTTGACTTAACTTAGGAAAAAATGATCTGATGGCATTTTGTGATACGTCCATATTTTTTCACTGTATTATTGAAATTTATAATGTATTATCCAATGTTGACATAAATTAATGCATGTTGTTGATTATTTTAGATGGAGATTGGAGCAAATGTAGAGCCTAAGCGTTCAATTAGCAAAAGAAGAAGATATGTACGTGGACGTGGACCTAAAACTATTAAATCACATAGATGAAAGTGGGTGGAAGAGGATATGACAATGGATCTTTTAGAAACAACAGATGATTGCATTGAACAAGAGGTTGGTCAGGACTATAGTACATGGGATGAATACTTTGAGAAAATTGTTGTTTGTGGATGTTCTGTATGTCGTTGAAAGAAACAATTCAAACGAGAAGTTTTACAAAGAAATTACATATATGATGAGCTTCCAGTAGGTAGTATGCCTCCTACAATCGATTCAAATCCAATAGGAGTTGTGGTAAGGAATTTTTCAATTTGATATAAATAACATGTATACTTCGTTTAAACATTGTTTTATATTATTTAAATAACTAATTTTTTTCTCAATGGATACTTGCAGGATAAAGTTCTTGGTTTAAAGTTTCTCGGATCACCGACTTCTAGCCTAGAGGGCAATGATCATTTATTAGATGATACATCTAACAAAAATATGTGCCAATATACCAGCTCGGAAGATGAGGAATTGATGAAAACAAGTCACAAAACATGAACCGGTTTAAAGATACATAATTTTCTTAAAGACATGGGGAAGGTGGACTACATACCCTATGATAATGAATGTGATGGAGATGATGAATTGCCCCTGATTTTGAGATCAATTTACAAAGAGGCATTTGATCATCGACTATATTGCACTTGGCCTAGTGATCAACAACTACCTAGAGTGTACGAGGTGTTTCAATTTTGAGGATACAGCTACATGATATGACCCTCCAATATTCATGGAGTGAATCTAGGCCTCTTTATTTTCCAAAATGTACATGTGGGATCTAAACATAGAAACAATTCAAAACAAACCACTAGGAGATTAATGTCATATTATAGTCCATCATATTACAGTGGTGAATGGAGAAGGCTAGCAAAATATAAGTAGAAGGCTAGCATAATATAAGCCTAGCATGTCATATGCTAGAAGGAATGAAAAGGAAATCCATATTTTATGAGCTCCCTTACTGGAAGGATCTATTAATATCTCACCTATTAGATCTTATGCACATCTTCAAAAATGTCCCAGATTCTATATTTTGACATATATCGGGCAAAGAGAATGACACCTTGTCTTCAAGGAGAGATATTTCTCTTTCGTGTACCAAATTTGATAGAAATAATTTGTGGCCAAGCAGGGAAAATGAAACATATGTAAAAGCTCCATGGATTTTGAAAAAAAAAGAGCTAGAGCAACTAAAAAATATCATCCATTCAATAAGGACACCTACTAGTTATGGATCATCATTGGCTAAAGATTTTACAGTTGATGGACATATCACAGGATTTAAAACACATGATTTTCATAATTTTATGAAGGTATTATATATCATCAGTTAACATTTACTGGTAACATTGATTAAGTACTAAATATATTTTGATATTTTGTTGTGTGAGAAAAAAATACTAATGAACTTTTCATAAATGTGTTGGATAGCATATCATGCCATTGGCAATTAGGGGGGATTCCTATCTTACAATTGACTTAAGGAATGCCATAAGTCAATTGTCAACATTTACAAGGTATGTGGTTATATGAAATGTTCATGTGTGAGAGACATAGAGATATTATATTGCATTTTAATTTTTGACTAAAGGTTCATACTAATTTACCATTCTTATATTAGGTGGGTGACCTCTAAGGAGATCCATGAATGTGAAGTGCCAAAGTGGAAGAAGGAAATTGCAGAAATTGTATGTGTATTTGAAAAGGAGCTCCCTACAAGTTTCATGGACCTACAAGTCCATTTACTTATACACCTAGTCGATGACATTGAATTGGCGGGTGTCATATCAATGACATGGATGTTTTTCTTTGAGAGGTATATGAAAACTCTTAAAAGATATGTCTGACAAAAGGCACATCCAAAGGGTTGCATGGCTGAAGGGTATGTATTGAATGAAGTATTTTTCTTCCTGTGTGAATTCCTTGGTAAGGATTTTGAAGACATGCCACACATTTGGGATGAAGAAGAGCATCAGATATTATTGATGGAGAAAAACTACAATCTAATGGTGTTGAAGTACAAATTATTAAGTAAATTCACGATCAGTGTGGTTGTTTTTGTTGCAATCATTAGTTTACTCTGTAATTTATTTGTCAAACTAACAACATGACATTTGGAGTTTGAAATAAACATGTTGACATGTAATAGGTGTAGATGAAAGTTCTATACTCGACAAGTTCATTATGTACCACATGGACTTTAAGAACAAATGGATTGAATTGTATGATAAAAAGAGAGAAGTGTTAGAAGCAAGGAGACAGTTTAAGAGATCGAACCCAAAGAATACTCCACTTCCCACTAATCTACTTGGGGAATGGGGTAAAGATTGCACACTAGAATGGGTTACTAAACAAATTCAAAATCAGATATAAGATGCAGGTATAGATTCAGACATAATAGAAGATGAAATCACCATGTCTAGAGGATGTGAAAGAAAGGTACAGTTGGAATTTTACAAAATGTTGTTTCCTTACAGTTTTGACACTATTAACTATTTTAATATTTGTCATTATATTTGTTTTCACTGAAATAAATGGTCTTTCACAGACAAGGAAATATCCAACAATGTGGGCATATGGTCGACATTATCATGTAGAAAGAGTAGATGTAAAGAGATGATCCTTCGATTGTGGCATCATGGTTGACTTCAAGAAATCCAGTCGAACAAGCTCAAAAGATAAGAATATAATTGAAGGGAATCTACAATATGTTGGGAAAATACAAGAAATTATTGACTTGGATTACCGCTCTTTTAAATGTATTTTTAAGTGTAGATGGTATGAAGCATTTGAGAGGACACGAAGACATGATACCCATAGTGGATTGTTTTCTATAGATTCCTTATGCTTCCTACCGGAGGATAAGGAGCCTTATGTTCTACCAATTCATTGTGAGCGGGTATTTCTTTAACTCAAACAAGAAGCGATAATGATCATTAATCTATTAATTCATAGTTTATTGTGAATATATACATGTGTTTATTAATCAGTAAAGTTGTTATAACATACATCTAATATATGTATTTCGTTCATGTGCAAGTATTTTTCTATGAAGATATTTTGGACCTGAAATGGATATTTGTCATACATTATGATCCAAGATTAAGGCATGTATTTGATGATGCATTAGTGGATACTGAGCAAGACAATGATGACCAACAAAATGAGAGAGAGGGATTAGAAAACATTGAAGAAATTGACATCCATGATGATGTTGAAGATGGTTATGTTCAGGCACAAGAAGACAACAATCTAGAATTAGATGATGTTATGGAAGACAAAAATATGGATGGTATAGAAAATGATGATCCAAATACATCTGGTAACAATATAGATGGTCTATAGTCAAATTTCAATGATGATGAAGATCAAGATGAGGATGATGATAATATTAATTACTTGAAAGAACATATGAACATTGAAAATGATACACTAGATGACATTGTAGTAGACAATAATGTTAATGACAAAGAATTCTAAATTTTTAGAATTATTTGCAATCCATGTTTAAAAAAGGATGATTCTTATGGCCTAAAATTTGAAATGCTTTAGTAATATTATTTGTGTCAATACAAATTACCTATTGCAATATCCTTAAATTGTTCAATCTTTGGTATAAATTGTTGGAAGAAAAAAATAGGATTACTTGGATGCTTCTTCCATTCATTTTGTATCAACATATGTTCGTGAATACACAAAAGTTAATAAAATATTAATGCACGTAACTCACAATTATTTAAATAAGAAACTTTGTTAACTTTATTATTTTTAAATAGTTTCCTTTTTTATGTTGAACATGTACCAAGGCAAAATAAGCTCAAATTTTCAAAATATTTAGCAGCTCTACCAACATCCACAATAAATGAGGCTCAATAATTAATATTCATTCAAATATAAGAAGAAATAAGTATAGAGAACATAAGAAAAATACATAATGATAACACAATCATGGAGAATGTCTAATAATAAGATGTTCTCCATTATATTGCTTCAGTTGATATTAAAGTGCTCTTCTTTAATAATCCCAGTGTTATCCCTGTTGGATGTTGTGGTCGAGTTTATGATATGTGGTTGTCATTGATCTCAACACTATTAGCATTAATGTCTTTAAGACTGTATATGTCGAGGATATTGAGAAAATTATAATAAAATATGTTACAGGTTGTTTGTGAAGCAGTGAAGATCAATATGGTAGAAATTTTAGTATGTTAATAGTGAGATGTTGCAGATTAAAGGGTTTGTTTTCAAGCCTATCTAGTTTCTACTCTGAAAGTTTTAGAGGTGCACATGAATATTTGAGCAACTTATAAGTTTTTGTGTTCTGAAAGCTATTCTGTTACTGCAAATGGTGTTCATGGAAGAAGATAACATGTATATGATAATATGAGTTGTTGTGTATATTACTGTGGTTTTCATGGACGTTTCTAGATCATGTTCTATCTGTGTTGCACGCCCACATTGATCATTGTGCTCACAATTCAAGATTTTCTCTTGCATGTTCATGGCTGACAAGGTGTTTGAAGCGTGTTGTGGATCTTCGAGGAAGAATATTTGAAGGTGTTTTGTGTTCGAGAACATTATTTTGGATCTCTACTATGTTGTGGCTGATCTTGGTTGATGCACATTGATAATCTTTATTGGTTTGGTTCGACAGTTTACATTGATTATATTATTGTGTTGAAGCCAACATGAACCAATGCAATTTCTTGTTGTGGATATATATAAGTTATTGTTTCTTCATTTGAGATGTATGTGATATGTGAAGTGTGTGATTGCTATGTGCGAAAAAGGTTTAGATCATTCGAAGGCAGAGAAGAGTGTGAAGAAGAGTGAAAGAAAGTGAAGAAGTGTTCATGTGTTTAACCAAAAATTTACTCAAGCATTAGAAGATGCTACTTTCTCAGTTCAAATTCTTCAAATGGATTCAATCTAAATGTTTTATGTAAGACAGTGAGTCTTCCTTTGAGTTGTGAGCTCTAGGCAGTGTGCCTGAATGCATGTGCATTCCTCATATATTCTTCTTATACTTTTAACAAGGTATAATTTGTGGATTAACCTCGACCATGGTTTTTCCCCTAATAGGGTTTCCACACAAAAATCTTGGTGTTGTGTTTTTTTGATGTGTTGTCGATTCATGCTTTCACTATTATTAATTAGATCTAAGAATAAAGGTTAATAAGTTTAATAAGTTTGAAATTATTTGACAACTAATTCATGCCCCCCTCTCAGTTGTTTGCCCTTGTGTTGCCAACAATCCCCTCAAGTTATTGTGGAAGTATGCAAGGAATTTTAATTCTTAAGTTGATGGAAACCAATCAAAACAATTTCTATAAAAGGAATTTTTATCCTTAATAGGAGCCAATTAAATTAAATTATTTGAAAGGACTTTAATTCACACCTAACCAGAAACCAATCAAAGCATCCACACAGTAACAAAAAATGTGCCCTGATAAATCTTGCAGACTTAAATAACTTAAAAATATCACTTTAGAGACAAAAAAGCAATAAATAAGCATGAAAAATTGACACAACAATTGAACACTAAAAATGGATTACAAATTATAATCAGTCATCTCCATTACATTGCCTTTTAAATAATATGCATTATAAAAAATAGTATGATGTTTGATGACAAATAGTTAATTAACATAAATGAAAACATAACACTTCAGCATGTGAATGCATTGATCCGTTAATCTTCCAGCAGGTGCCCGTGACCACTTAAGATCTGTTCAAGGCTCCTACTCCATGATAATGTACCACTTGTAGAGTGTATCTTCATTATTATGTCATTTGGTCTTTAAGCTCCAATGGTTGCCCCTATGTATTTGTTGCATCTCTAGTTTGGTTGATGAACAAGTTGATGGTAGAGAGATTATGAGTGTATTCCTCCTCAGAATAAGTTTCCACGTTGGAAATTGCACCCTTCATATCATATTCCACATACATCATCTTTTCAAGTTGTTTATGTGTATTTTGTAATACCATCTCTACATCATTTATTTCTTGCAATGCAGTAGGTAGATACATGGTGAGATCATCCTTACAATAATCTTGCTCCCTAGGATTTCCAAGGCTATCATAAAGTGTAGGATGCAAAACAAAATAGTCAATGTCCTCTTTGAGCCTATTGTGGTACTTGTGTGATTCCACTAGCTTATTGTATGTCTCCAATGTCTGACCTTTCATGGCTTTCTCATTTAGGAGCTCATCCCTTTTGTCAATCATCTGTCCTTGCAATATTTCATTCTCCACAAGTGTTGTGTGTGTTTGTTTAAACAATTTCCAATATTCATCAACATGATCCATCATCCTGTTGAATCTTTCTTTGATTATCTCAGACACAACATTATATTTAGTGGTTTTTATTCTTGTTTCCAACTACTTGTATTTCTCTTGAGACTTGTACTGAAATTGTTTCCAGTAAGCTACATTTTCTTATGTATCCAATATTCTTTTCTCACTCTCTCTCCATGGGGAATATAATTTTGATTTGGAAGAGGAAGATGTTTTAGCTCTATGACTAGCCACCTCCTTCCTTAATTTATCATTTTCTTTTATCAGTTTTTCAATCTATGCCTTAGTGAATTTTGCAACATTTATGTTTAGCTCAATTGTTTCAATGGGGTTAGTGTCCCCTACCCTATGGACCAAAATATGTCCAAAAACTTGGTATGGATTACTAATGACAACAAGCCTTTTATCTTGAGGATACAATGCCCAAATTAGAAGGGTGGCTTCATCTGGGTTGTACTTTGATCCTAAGTACATTTTATCACTTTCCTCTTCCATTAGATGCATTGTTTTGTCTCCTCTTTTCCTAAAACTGTCGAACACTATTGCAGAGTTGATATCCCATCCCAGTAAGAGTAGTACCCCATCCTCTTGAAGTATTTTTTTTCCCCTTTCGGAGGTGATAGATTCTAACTCATTGTCTATTTATTTTCTCAACTCTTCCAAGGTGACTGCCCCCTGCTCAGGAGTGATATCCTTCATCCTTTGTATTAGCATTCTACCTTTATGCTCATAAAAAAACAATTTAAATTCAGAAGTCTTCAAAAAATCACTATCAAAAATAAATTATTTCTCGGCCTTGACTCACGTCATCAGAGAGTTCATTTGATGCTTCAAATTTGACAATGTTTCATTCTGGAGGTGGCTCATATTGTGTAACTATAGGGGCGCTTATCTGTTCGACCTCATCATCCTCCTCATCACTCTCTTCTCCATCTTCTTCACTCATGGTTGTATCTATAGAGTTCATTTCTAGAGTGGGTTGTGGGGGTATCTAATCAAGAGGCTCTATGTCCCCAACATTCCTGAATAAGTTGTCTGAGGTGCTTCAAAGACATCTCGGGGTACATATTTTATTAGCTCATCCACATGAGTGATGAGTTGCTCAATTC
The DNA here is from genome assembly GCA_007115665.2 of Sequoiadendron giganteum. Classification (NCBI taxonomy): domain Eukaryota; kingdom Viridiplantae; phylum Streptophyta; class Pinopsida; order Cupressales; family Cupressaceae; genus Sequoiadendron; species Sequoiadendron giganteum. The sequence continues at coordinate 55,949,723 of CM021102.1, forward strand.
TTTTTAGAGGATCATGTACTTCATTAAATTCCCATGAATAGGATGGGACATTTCCTTTCTTCCAAGTCTCAACAACCACAACTTTTATATGCAGTCATCCTATCTTTTGTTGAGGCCTCATCATAATTTATTAGTACATCATCAACAAAGAATTGGTGTTCATACCCTGATATTCCTTGTGACAATTTTGCCTTGTGAATAAAACCCTCTATATCAAAATTATTTCTTTCATTACCCAACGGTAAATTATATTTTTTCAATTGTGTATCAATTTCATCATACCCTTCACTGGTGACTACTGGAAAATATCCAAAGCACAAAGTGCTATGCATGATAGACTGCTTATCGTATCTCTTAAGATGTTTTGCATCAGATTTAGCCAATTATCTCACAATTTCCAAATAGGCTATTATGTTTGGAACTGTTTTTGGCAATAGATGTGGGGCTCCTTCAAACCCATAGACTCTAATCACAGTGCAATCAATAAATGCATACCAATCCCCCCAGTTATGATTTACCTTTTTCCTGGGGTCCTTTTCCTTTGGTATCAAGAATTTATGTACTTTAGGGGAAAAGTTATAATTACATGGATGTCCCAACAATTTCAACAATGGCTTGACAAAATATTCCTCAAAGTACAGATAGTGTGATCTACCATATCTGCTATCCCATATGGAAATCCACATTTGTACAGGTTTATAATTCCCACTTTCATTTGCATCTCTTATCCTTAATTCTTCTCCCCAGAACCTTCTAATTTTTCCTTCATGTATAAGAAAATGCATAAACACATAGTAATGTTTGAAATCATGAATGTTATCACTGTTGCTTTTGATCCTTCCCATCCCCTGGTTCAGAGCATTGGCTAAATAACCAACATATTCAAATGGTTTGGCATCTTTGCTTTGTATGTCTGTAGCCAGGACCATTGGGGCAATTGACATGAGGGGTGGGACCTCTACTCCTAACACTTGTCCAACTGAATAATATGTATATTGAAAATATTCTTCAAATAAATCCTCATGAAATGGAGGGTTTTCATTACTAGAAAACCTTATGAGCTGGCTACCTTCATCCTCAGGCCTATGTAGTGGTAGCTTCCATATTTTATAGCTCATGTCCATGTGATGGTGCTCTGTTAGAAGGTCTTTGATTTTAAAATGTAAATTCAGAGATAATTCCAATTGAAAAACATTAGATATGAGATCTTTGGAGATAAGGAGAATGTTAGACCCATCATGTGATTGAATAGCTCTTCTTTTAGGGTCATATTTGTTGGATAGAGATTTAACTAGCTCTGTATTAACAAACACATTGGGTACCACTAATCTTCCTAGGTTCAATCTCCATGGGTTGCAGACTGGTTGAAACCTATATTGTTTCCTATAATGGTATATGAATAGCTCATACCCCCGACGTGGTGTCCACACATCTCCTAAACCTTTGTGCTTGTCCCATAACTTATCCATGGAAGGATTTTTCAGTGCACTCCTTTTAGGTCTCAGCCCTGACCCCGAGCATTGGTCAACTAAGTCCTCATTTAAAATTCTTTTCTCTTTTTTTTTTTTCTTAATTTTTGGCATTTATGAGCTTTCTTCCATTGTTCAATTTTCTTATAAGTCTTCATAGAAGCAACTTCTTAGTCAGTTTTTGTATAATTACTTGGATTCGCTTTCACTGGTTTTGAGCTGTGCAGTAATGATGAATTCCCAACCTCCTTTCTTCTACTCCCATGTCCAATGAATCCTTTTCAAGTCTTAATGAACAGATATGACCAAATTGAGGTTTAATCCACTCAGCTCTAGCTCATAAATGCTCCACTTGCTATCAATCTTGTCATTGGCTAGATATTTTATTTTGAATATCTCAACGATATCAATGAGACATCACATCAATAAAAAATAATCATCATCGTTGCATCTGTGAGACCATGATTCCATTTTCATTGATAACCACCTTCTTCATCGATGAACTTCTTCCTTTCGGGGTATCGGTGAGATGCCAAATAATGTCTCCCCGATGTGCCCTAGTTCATCCAATATCCTTCCTTAACATGTACTTGATGGTTCATGGTCTTATCGATTCATCGGGGAGACCCTTGTTAGCCTTCCACCGATAAGTGACACTTCCTCTGATTCCTTCAACCTTTTATTATTCAATCGAGGGAACTAGACTTTATGTTGGCCTGATATAAGCCTTTTGTTCCCTCGATATACTTTCACCACATGTTGAACTTCGTTACTGTATAATGTATCACTCCATCGGTGGGACGTTGTGTTCCCTTCTGCCAATATGTTCTAGTGCTGCCGATATTAATTATTTAATATGTTCTAATCCCTAAGATATGCACATAGGGCCAATCAATCATGAATTCAACCAAAACAATTATCTAAGAAATAATTTTAAATAAAATTTATTAAAAAATCATAAAAATTAATATTAATCAAATCGTGTTATCTCATTTGTTATGCATTACTCTTTTTTTATTCGTAATAAGCAACAGAGTCGCATGCATTATATTGAGTACTACATAAAATTACATCCTTTTAGCCTAGCTAGTAAATTAACTTGGGAAAATTTGAATGGCATTGAGTGCCCACGACCACCCTTACAAAAATTCAAAATTAACAAGATCCACCACAGGCTGTAGATTCGATAACGAGCCAAACAAGTCTATATTGATTCAAAAAACTAGACAAAACACCAAAAACACTAGACAAATTAAACACCCAACAACCACCCCACCCGATATCATCCTTCATTCTTCTTCATTGTAGAATCTGGTGGACTCCACAAAGTTTGTAAACACATGAAACCATTCCAAGCCTTCCATTTCATTCAATCATAGCCATCTGCACAAGAATTTGTAGCCAACTGTTGCCCATCTCCTATGGCACTCTAGACCTTTAGCTCTCACGTCCATGATGAAGGGATGCCACTTCACCTCTACACCTTGTAGAAAAATTTTGTCAATGTCATCGGATAATGGAACTCCAACTCCTAGCTGTGCCACCACCACCACATCCACATCATCGAGTAGAATTGTTTCCTTGAAGACCATCCTGAGTAGGATTAAGCACCTCAGTTTCGGTAGGTTTAGATCTAGCAATGATGCCAGAAAACGAGAAGCGATGTCTAAATTTTCCCTTGTCCGATTATTGGAGAAGCAAAAATTCTTCCCAATCACCATTCGCACTGCTTCCAAACATAGGATTTCTTTGTTCAAACATATCTTCTTGAGCCTTTGATCCATTATGAAGCCAGAGAAAGCGGATTGGTTTTTTGAGCAATGTAACTTAATCAAAGTGTCCATTTTTTAGGCTATCTACTTGATTCTTGATGCTTCATGGCTTGATATATGCACTTGGATTTGCAGCAATCGAAAAGCCATCTAAGTCCATTAATTCTTACTGCCTCTTAATTTCATATGACTCTCTCGAGGTGGCATTTAATTTCCTTTTGGGGAACTGTACTTTCGCTACCCTTCTCAGTCTGATGCCACCAAATCTTTTTAATAAAATCTGAGGTATATTTTGCTCGGCTCTGGTTCATTAATTTCCCACTTTCACTCAATCTTTTCATTGGGGAGAAAATTTAATTTGAATATCTCCTCGATATCTCAGGCTATCAAATCACTCGAAAGCAATCATTCTCGTTGTATTGGTGGAACCATGATTTTACTCTGGCCGATATCCATATTTCCCATCGAAGCAAACATATGTCATTGTTTTTCCTTTGGGGCATCCGTGAGATATCATATGATGTCTCCCCAATACCCCTTAGTCTCTCTAATATCATACCTTAGGTGTGTAATTAATCACTTATGACATTCTTTGTGTTATCGGCTCATTGGGGCAACTTTGTTTATATTTCGCAGATAGCAATTGTTCCTCCCAATACCCTTTTCTTCTATCAGTTCATCACTATATCGGGGAAACCATTCTTTTTTTCAGCTTGATAGCTTTATGTCTCATCGATACCATTGTGTACTTTATTAATAACTATCTTCATCATGTCGCTATATCAGTCCATCAATGAGACAACATGTCATCTTTCCCTGATATGCTTTGCTCGGGCTATCGAGGAGACAACAAGATGTGTTATGGTGATATTTGTTTCTTACTCTAATGAATCTCATTTCGGCACTACACTCAGCGCTGAACTCGGCGATAGACTATGTGCTAAAGTATGATCCAAAATAGGTGCATAATTAGGCATTAAATTAAGTGCTATTATCAATGCTAAACTCAATGAAAACTCAGAGCTAAGCTCGACGCCACACTTGATGCTAAATTTGGTGTTGAACTAGACATAGAATCCGGCATTAAATATGGCATAAAATTCGGTGCTATGTTTCACCAAATTTAGCGCCTGCTTGTTCTGGCCGATGCAATAAATGCCAAAAATAGCACCGACCTAATAAAAATTGGAGAAAAATACATTGAAATAGTGGGTGGAAGCAAAAAAGGGAGCTAATCACAAAGAATTATTGTGGTGGAGGAAGGTATTTTTCTTGGTTACTCTATGACTAGTAAAGCATATAGATGTTACAACAAAAGGATGAAAAGGATTGTAGAAAGTGAAAATGTGAGAGTTGATGAAACAATTTAGTCTACTGGTACACCAAAAGTAGAAGACGACAAAGAACCAATCCACAACAATGATGAAGATTCAAAATTTGTTACAAAAACTCCAACAAAATATGTTCAAAATAACTACTCCAAAGACCACATTACAAGAGATAAAAATAGTGGGGTTTAGACCCGAAAGAGACTTGAGAGGACAAGTGAGCAAGTAAACTTTGCATTACTATCAAAGATAGAACCAAAGTCTTTTAAAGAAGAAAGAAAAGATAAAGGTTGGATAGATACTATGGAGGAAGAGTTGAATTGGATCAAGAAGAATGAAACTTGGGAACATGTCCCAAGACCTAAAGGTAATAATGTGGTTGGAACTAAGTGGTTTTTCAGAAACAAACTAAATGAAGAAGGTGAAGTGATCCAAAAAAAGGCTAGACTTGTGTGTAAAGGATATGCTCAGGTTGAAGGCATAGATTTTGAAGAGACATTTTCTCCAGTAGCAAGACTGGAAGCAAGAAGGATGTTTTTAGCTCTTTCAGCATTCATGAATTTTAATGTGTACTAGATGGATGTTCAGTCAACATTTCTAAATGGATAGCTAGAAGAAGAGGTATACATTGAACAATCGAAAGGGTTTCAATATTTTGATTATCTAGATTATGTGTGTAGATTGAAGAAGGCTTTATATAGACTCAAACATGCTCCCAGAGCTTGGTATTCAAGATCAGATAGATACTTGCAACAACAAAGGTTTCAGAGAGGAAGTGCGAATAGTAATTTGTACATAAAAATAGAAGGTGAAAAACTTCCAATAGTTGTGTTCCATTTAGATGATATCATTTTTGGTGGTAGCAGTGATGACATGTGCAAGGTATTTTAGAAGGCAATGCAGAGTGAGTTTCAAATGTCAATGCTAAGTGAATTGTCTTTCTTTCTTAGGTTGCAAATTGCAAAATCAAACAAAGGTATATTCATTTCACAGAACAAATACATAAAGGATATGCTAAGTAAATTCAAGATGGAAGACTGCAAACCGATGTGTACACCTATGGTTACGAGATGCAAGTTGAGTAAGGATGATGAATCTGTTTTGACATACCAAACCTTGTATAGATTTATAATTGGTAGTTTGTTGTATGTGACAATATCTAGACCAGATATAATGCATGTAGTTAGAATGGTTTCTAGATTTTAGGCAACACCTAAGGAAACTCATGTCAAAGAAGTGAAGAGGATATTCAACTATCTAAAGGCTAGGGAGTGTAAACTACAAGACCCTCCTAAGAGGAGGGATATCAAAATTTCTCCCTTCAGGGGAAGAAGGCAGAGTAGGAACTATCCTAGAAGAAGTTTTTTTTTCTCTAGGAGGAGAAGAATCAAGGGAAGAATGAACACTTGCTTGAGAAGGGGAAGTAGACACATTGATCATTTATTCTTCTTCAACTACTTGTTTCTCCTTGTCATTTTATGTTGGCTTAGGAGCATCTTCTCCACATGTTTTCTTTGGTATCCCTTTCTTTGGAGGCTCTTCATCACCATCACCCTATCCTCCTAGTATTGTTTTTTGAACGAATGATGATTGCACACCATATGATGAGGGAATTTTATTTCTCTCCCCTTGTTGTTGGGTGCCTTAAGATTTAAGGGGAGGATCATTTTGTTTCTCTGTAGTTTTATTGGCTACCCAATCTTGTGTTCTTTTTAACAATACTATAGTTTTGCCTCAATAGTCTCAACTTATTTAATTCTCTAGTCAACAGACACAATTGGTTGATTTTGGATGTGATTAGCAAAAATTGGATCCAATAAATTATATTAATCATCATCTAAATCTTGACTCCCAATTTTATTTGAATGTCACTATTTTCCTCAAAGTTAATCTCATCCAACTTCTTTTGCATACCTCATATCCATTAGTGAAATCAACACAATAGTATTCTAGGTCTGGGTTGTGATAAAAACTAGTACCTAGTTGTACATTATCCTTCACAAACTTCTTACTATCAAAAGGAAATCTTCTTTTATAGAATTGCATAGTGTACCTAACTATATCTCTCTCCATTTTGAGAGCATCCGACATAGAATTGCAATAATAGTGACCAGGCTTAATGGGAAATTGTACCAACATTCTATCACTCCTAATAACTCTTATTTACCCCGACCATTTTCCTACATACTTCTATTAAAAAAAACTTATCCTTTTCATATTCAACAAAATGCCATTAAAACCTCCAATTCTAATATATATGAATCTTTGAAATTGTATGAAATAGATCCCATAGGTATCAATTAACTGTATAGCTTCAAGGGAGATTCTCAAACCTATATCACCTTGGATTTCTCTAACCATTCTCATGGTGAAGTAATCAATCACCTGCCTAAAGTTCTTTTAACTCTTCTCCAACTGTAGCTTATCATAATAATCATAAATCTGGACATCTTGATCTTGAACAACAATTGGTCTAACACTTAGCTAGGGTCTTGCACAAATGATAGAGGAGAAAAATTAGGATGACATGTAAAATAAGTTATTGATAGGAAAGTGGATAATCATTGAATGCATTTTATTTCATATTAATCGAGCCCAATCCAAATATTGATCTCTTTCAATAATTATTTGGACAAAGAAATATATCTAATCCTCAAAGTCGTGGGCTTTATCACTACCTTTTAATCTATGCAAAAGCACAAGTATATAAGATATTTCATCCACAAAGTGAGTTCTTTGCAACTTCTTGGGAAATTGATATTTACCCTTCTTAGGTGTGGTGAACCATTCTTGAGTGATGACATTATTATATTGCCCCTTTTTCTCCTGGAAATACTGATATGAAGAGGTGAAGTCAAATTCCATGTGCACTTCCCTTTTTGGAATTTTCAAATAGGAGGCAAAATTTTCTCTCTCAATCTTCACAACCAATCGATTATCGTGCGTCCTAATTTCCCTTGTATGTGGATTATAGTGATTTATGCATTCTAAGACCAAATCAATGCATTGAATTTCTACTGGAAATGCCACAACTTGTAATAATCCATTTTAAATTAATCTCTGGGTAATTGGCAACCTATTTGGTTTTCCCACTCTCTCCCAAAAATCATCTAGGTTTGTATGCCCTAGCTTTGTATCACCAATTTCAAGAATAGTGTTAGATAAACTAGACAAATCTTCATAAGTCAAATATTTGAACTTCATTGTGAATGAGAATCCAAATGTAGGAACGATTTGAAATGAAAAGCAGCCAGAGTTTTCTTGCATGAAATACCCATCACCTTGAAGAATTCTTACTCTGGTAGGACCACAAAGGTCTATATGCACCAGTTCCAACAATCTAGTAGTAGATTTTCTTTGACTTTAAAATGTTTTCTTGCTTGCTTCCCAATTTGGCATTCCTTGCAGACAACTTTAATGGGCTTTGTAATCCTTGGCAAATCTCTCATAGCTTGAACTGAACGGATCCTCACTAGGCTATCAAAATTAATATGACACATCCTTCTATGCCATAGCCAAATTTCATTGATCTAAGTCATAAAGAAATGGCCATCAACACCTTTAAGCTAACAAAAATTTCCATTTGTCCTTCTTCTAGTAGCAACCACAGTCCCAAATCTTTTTCTAATCTCACATCCATCATCTTGAAACAAAAGATTATATCCTTTGCTACACATTTTTCTAACACTCAAAAGGTTATGTATCAAAACCTTAACATAAATAACATCATGAGCATTATACTTGCCATCAAAACTAATAAAACCTTTTCCACATATCTTAACAGATGTATCATCACCAAAATTAACTAGACCTCCTTTATATTTCTCAAGTTTAACAAACTTAATTTTGTCACCAGTCATATGATTTGAGCATCCACTATCAATAATCTAGTAGTTCTCCTTTCTAGCATGAAGAGCACTCACCATAGCATTTCGAGCTATTTCTATATCACTTTCCTTCACACATATTTTATCTGAGTTAGCATAATTAGTTTCATCATTCACTATCCTCATCATCCGCATAATTAGATTCATCATTAGATATACTAACATCTTCTCTAACATAATAACTTTTCTTTATTGTTTTACCTTTGTTTTCTTTAATTTTTTCATTCAAAGATTTCTTTGGACATCTTGATGCATAATGACCTATCTTACCACAATTGAAACATTTGAAAGGCATATTACCTTTATATTTACCGGTACCCTTTTTCATTTTTCTCATAAAGTTTTCTTCAACATCATCAAGATCCTCTTGATTTGATTCTTCAATCTTTTTTTATTTTCCAACCTTAAAAATAGTCTCAAATTTTGCACTACTCGTACCAAATTCTCTCATTTCAAAAGCAAAAAAAGCACCATACAACTGATCTCTAGAGTATTTTCTTACATCTTAAACATCTTCAATTGCATAAACTTCATTACTATAAGATTTAGGAAGAGTTCTCAATACCTTCTTTACCACTTCTTCTTCTTTAATATTTCCACTAAGACCGTTGATGGAATTGGCAACTTCATCCACCTTCTACATGTAGATTGTAATGTTTTCATCTTCATACATCTGTATGTTCTCAAATGTGATCTCTAGATTCTACATCTTAGCTTGCTTGACCTTATCATCTCCTTCATAAATACTTTCCATCTTCATCCAAATATCTCTAGTAGATTTCAAATTCATAACTTTCACAAGTTCAATGTTAGAAAGACCACTTAAAATAGCATACCTTGCTTTACCATTGTTCTCATAGGCCTTGATCTCATCATTAGTATTTTGACCACCAATAGGCATAGTATATCTAGTCTCAACAGACTTCCAAAATCCAAATCCAAGAGATACTAGAAAGCCTTCCATCCTTGTCTGCCAAAAGCCATAGTCTGATCCATCAAACAAAGGAGAATCCCTCTCGTGTTCCATCCTAGATCTACCTCAAGCAGTTAAGCTTTCTTTCAAGGAACCCTACTCTAATACCAATTTTTGAATGCACACAAGACAACTAAGAGGGGGGGTGAATTAGTTGTATATTAAAACTTCAAAACCCTCATAAACATTCAAATCCACATCAACTTAATTAACCCTTAATCTATTAGAATGATTTAGAATGAAAGCAAATAACATAAAACTGAAAACACATCAACACAATGCATAATAGAATACTTGATTTACGTGGAAAGCCCTAGAAGGGAAAAACCACGACGAGGATTAACTCACAATATAAAGTAATTGCAACACCAAATACAATAGGCTCACAAGGCAGAGGATCACTACCCGAAAGAAAGAAGGGTTCATTGCCAGATTATAGAAAAGAAGAAAGAAGAGTGTTACAGTGAGAAATCCATCTCAATGCAACACAAAAGATTCACCACAATATTGCCAACACATTCAAAATCTCTTTAAAGATTGTGGACACCTCTTGCTCACTGCTTCCAATGATCTAATTCATTAATCTCACACTGTACTTCACAAATTTACACTTCACAACTTTGCAATTCACATCACACACTTCACAACTCAATTCTCCATCATCTCATTAGTTATTTATACCTTCTTCAACCTTGAAAACATTCTCCAAGGTCAGCTATGCACCTCAACCGTGCAAATTAAAATTAGGTCGACACTAAGCATTCCCACAATAGAAACGAATGAAAGCATACCACTCCATATCTTAACTCAGACCCAAATCATACATATACAACATGCCACACTTACACAAACACCGAAGAAAATCCATAATTAGTGTAAACACCCAAGGTCGGTCAAACCAGTGTAAACACCATTAACATTTAAGTACACACTTCCTCAAATCTAAAGACAACTCATAGAACACACACAACACTTGAATACAATTTAGAATATTCCACAAACACCTTAAAATCCAAAAAATTCATTTGCAACAACTTTCACCTAAAGAATGCACACACCTAGTAAACTCAGACAACCTTCCATGCTCTATAACTCAAGAGATCAACTTATGAAGCACCAAACCGTGAACAACTTCAAGTGAAGGTAGATATGCTCATTATCACCACACTTTCAGAATCACAAGACCAGAAACCAAACTATGGAGAAATGAGAAGCAAAACCATTTCTCCTAGACATTATTGTGACATACAATTCACACATTGGTGAAAACGACTCTCTTTGTAGAAAAAACCAAAACAAGCAATTCTGGATATAGAACCTCTAAACACCTCTAACCAACATATCCAAACTACACAAGAGAATCTTCAACATAGAAGAAATGTGGAGCCAAACTAGAACACCACTCTATACACCATAACACCTCTGCAACACACTGTTTCCTCTTTTATTCAAATTTTCTAAAAAAAAAATTGGAAACCAAGCACCATAGACATATTCTCATCATCTTCACCACTTCCTCGTCATCACAAAATAAATTTCAACTCAACTATACATCCATAGAAGCTTATTAAATCAACACTAGAGATCGACACTAGTAGCACTTACTAATGACAACATAGTGCAACTAATCAAAGCATCAACACAACCGGTCATCAATGACAACAAAAACATAAGCCTACATCAATCTCTCTCAAGATTGTTGAAATAAATGACAAAACCAACTACTCATACTTGCAACATTCTTCCTCTTCCAAAATTTTGTAGATTCTTCCTTTTTCTTGCCAAGGGTATCCATCTTGTTTTTTTTATAGAAGGTTCCACAAAACCACTTCTACAAAAGTGTGTTATATGACCATAGTTTTTGCACTTATAACACATAATTATGTAATTCATTAGAGGAGCAAATGAATTTTAGTTTCTCTTTAATAACCCAAAATTATTTCTTGCATGTACCCTACCATTTGTTTCTTTATGACCAAATTGATTATAAAAAAACAATAACAAAAGAAGGAATTTTGGAACCTAATCATGTGAGACTACCTTGGAGGGAAAGATATTTTGATTTTGTCCTTGTCTTTTTGAGGAAAGTTGGTTTTCTATAATATATCACTTTCTTTATTCTTGTTGCTATCAATATTGATCGAGCTCTTAAGCACATCTACATACCATTTAGGATTTCCTTCACTTATCGAATTTGGTGACTTTGTAGCCTTAGAATTTGGATCTTCTTTAGTACTATTCTAATTTTATTTATAGCCAAGACCAATATTAATGAATGGCGACCTTTGGGAATTGATAAAATCATCCAATATTTTGGTCCTCTTCTCAAAATTTATGCTTCTATTCAATTGAGTATTTTTTTATCTAGTTCCTTTCTCAAGGAAACAATTTTAGATTCTAGCTTCTCATAGTTTTCTTCCTTTTCCTTTAGTTGAATTCTCACCTCCTCTTCTATCCTTTTTGCCTCTTCAAGTTGAGTATTTAGGTTGATGATACTCTTTTCTGATTCTCTAAGAATTTTCAACATTTTTTCTCTTGAATCACAATCCTTGTCTTCATATTTCTACATTTACAACATTTATTTCAAATTCCTTTTCTTAAGCTTCATGACTTCACTTAAGGCATAAATGAGTTCTTGTTCAAGATCCACTTCCCCATCCATTTCAACAATTTCTTCCTCTTATTAATCCATCTTTTCTTTTCATTTTTCTTCATTTTCGAAGGCATCACTCTTTGTTTCTATTTCCATGAAGATAGTTTCTTCTCTTTGGCTATCAGAGATACTTCATCACTCTCCTCATATGAGCTACTAACCCCTTTGGATTAGATGTTTTTCTTTTGCGTATGGAAGTTCTTCTTCTTTTCATGTTTACCTTGCCTATAGCTCTTTTTGTATTGATGATGTCGTCTCCCTTTCTTTATGTTATGATATCCATCATCACTATTATCACCTTCTACATATGGACACTTAGTAGAAAAATGTCCTATTTTTCCACAGTTAAAGAATTTGAAAGGGGTAAGTGCACCAATCCGTGACAAAATTTTGGCTCTTAAGATGCCACTTTTTTTTCTAAAATCAGCAAAATCTGATTTGCACGAGAAAATGAAGATAGTTATGCTCACAATTTCAAGATGCGGCAAGAACAAAAATTGAAATGCTCTGAGTCTAGTTTCTAAGCTACTATTTTTTTTGCAATTAATAAAGATTAAGGGTCTCAAAAGGGGGGGGAGGGGCGCAAAACAGGTCCTGTTTTTATCAAAAAAAATAGCGTAACGCCTGAGGGCTCCCCACTTTTTGATTAATTTTTTTTAGAATTTCAAAAATCCCAATGGTGAGAAATTAGCTAACACCATGAAGTTTATCCTCGTTCTTTCGGATAATTTTTTTAATGAATATATAATATTTTATGAATTTTCAAAGTGGACAAATCCTGAAAAGCTAAAATTTGAGCATGCTCCCCCCCAATTTTTTTGCAAACTAATCGAAAATTGATTTTTTTTTTCATCATGTGTAGAATGGAGTCTAGTTTCAAAAAATGTAATTTTTTTCACGTTCCAATGAACGAGTAAAAATCTATCCTAAACCTAGCACATGTTGGTTTTTGACCAAAAACGAAGACATTTACAATAGAAGCCATGGATCAAAACCTTAACTAAATCAAAATGAAAAAATAATTATATATTTAGATAGGTAAGAGAGAGTTTAACGCTATCATGGTTTTTTTATAAACTTGCATTGAAATATGTGCAAATGAGATGAGGAGCACAGATGAAAATATGAAAAATTTTGCACCCTTTCAAAAAATCACGTCATTTTCATGAAATGGTTGTCCAAACCTTTGGGTCGGATGCCCAATGAAAAATGTATATATAGGTAGGAGGATGTTTGAGAGTGGTTTCAGATCTCTAGGAGTTATAATGCAAATTCTAGTTTTTGGAAGATCTTAAAAATTTTAGACTTAGTCAAATTTCAGTAATCAGCATGTCAAATTTCAATAATCAGGATGTCAAATTTTAGTACTCAGGAGGTCAAATTTCATCTTTCTCTCTCTATCTCACTCATTTTCATCTCTTATTCTCTAGACCTCTCTCTCTCTCACTATCTCCATCCCTTTATCTAACAATATCTTCCTTGAGCTCAAGAACTATGTCTCTACATGTCCATATCTCTCTCCTTCCCTCTCCAATATCTATCTCCCTCCCTCCTTTCCTCTCTACATTTCACTATCTCCCATCCCTCTCCTTTTATCTTTATATATCTATCTCTACTCTCTATATCACCTCTCTCTATACCTACCTATCCCTCTCTCCCTCTCTCTCCCCTCTTTCTCTCTCACTCTCTGCTTCCCTCTCTCTCTCTCCTTCCCTCTCTAGTTCTCTCTATCTCACTTCTCTCTCCTTCCCTCCCTCCCTCTCTAATTTTCTCTATTTCCCCCTCTCTCTCCTTCCCTTTCACTTCTCTCTATCTCACCTCTCTTTCTCCCCCTCTCTCTCTCCCTCTCTCTTCCTTTCACCCAACTTTTCTCTCTACTTCTCGCTATCTAACCTATCCCTCTATACATCTTTCTCTCTCCCCCCTCCTTCCCTCTCAATCTCTCCACCTTCCTCCTTATCTTTTTACTTTTCAGCTCCATCACACATCTCTATCACCTATCTCACTTCTCTCTTTCCCCTTCCCTCTCTACTATCTTTCTCTCTATCTCACCCCTCTCTCCCTACCTATCCCTCCCTCCTCTCTCTTATCTCTCTCACCTCTATCTCTCCATCCCTACCTCTTCCTCCCTCTCTCCTTCCCTCTATACTTCTATTTATCTCCTCCTCCCTCTATCTACCTAGACCTCTCTTTATTTTTGTCTCACCTCTCTCTCCATCCCTACCTCTCCCTATATCTCTCCTTTCATATCTACTTCTCTCTACCTAGTTGTCCCTCTATACCTATTTATCTCTCCCTCCTTGCCTCCTCTCTCTCAATATCTCCACCTTCTTTCCCTCTCTAATTATCTCTCTATCTCTCTCCTCCCTCTCTACTCTCTCTATCTCTTCTTCCCTCCCCCTCTTTCTATCTCTCCTCTCTCCCTCTCCCTCTTTCTATCTCTCTTTTCCCTCTCTCTACCTATATCTCTCTCCTTCTATCTATCTCAACTATCCATATTTACCTATCCCTCCCTCCTCTCTCTCTTCCACCAAAATTCACTCTATATATCTCTATCTAACCTACCCCTATATACCTCTTTTTCTCTCCCTCTCTCTTTTCCTCTCTCAATCTCTCTACCTTCCTCATTATGCCTCTACTTCTCTCTATCACCTCTCTCTCTCTCCTCCTTACCTCTTTACTTTCTTTCTCTCTATCTCACCTCTCTCTCCTTAAATATCCCTCCCTCCCTCCTCTCTCTCTATCTCACCTATCTCTCCCTCCCTACCTCTTCTTCCCTCTCTCCTCGATTCTCTACTTCCCTTTATCTCCCCTCCTCCTTACCTACCTCTCTCTCTCTATTTCACTCTCTCACCTCTCTCTAAATCATTATCTCTCCCTCAATCCCTACCTCTCCTTCCCTCTCTCTCTCACTAAATCCCTATATCTCTCCCCCTATAACCTTAAACCTAAACCCTAAACCCTTAAACCCTCTACTCTCTCTCTCTCAAGTCTCGGCCTCATACCCCCTCTACCCTTAAACCGTCTACCCTCTCTCTCTCTCTCAACCATCTCTCGCTCTCAAGTCTCTCTCTCACTCACTCACTCCTATGTCTCTCCCATCTACCCTTAGCCCTATACACTTAAACCCTTAAACCATCTATGCTCTATCCTCTATCTCTCTCCCATTCCCTCCCTCTCTCTCTCAAGACCCTCCCTCCTACCCCCTCTACCTCTCTCAGGTCTCTCTCTCACTGACTCCCTCTCTCTCTCTCTCCCCTCTACCCTAAACCCTAAACCCTTAAACCCTAAAACCTTAAACCTTCTACCCTCTACCCTTAACCCTCCTGGCCTCTATCTCTCTCCCACTCCCTCCATCTCTCTCTCTCTCAACCCTCTCCCTCCTACCCCCTCTACCTCTCTCAAATCTCTCTCTCTTAGTCACTTCCTCTGTCTCTCCCCTCTACCCTCTACCTGAGAGAGGGAGAGGGGTTAGGAGGGAGATACTTGAGAGAGAGATGGAGGGAGTGGGAGAGAGATAGAGGGAGGCATGGTTAAGGGTAGATGG